>JAOWCC010001554.1:0-53592 GCA_030867875.1 Actinernus sp. WN-2022 | reverse complement strand
AATCAGGAATCAGACACAATGATCAATCAGGAATGATGAATGATGAATCAGGAATGATGAATCAGGAATCAGGAATGATGAATGACGAATCAGGAATCAGCAATGATGAATCAGGAATCAGGAATGATGAATCAGGAATGATGAATCAGGAATCAGGAATCAGGAATCAGGAGTGATTAATCAGGAATCAGGAATGATGAATCAGGAATCAGGAATGATGAATCAGGAATCAGGAATGATGAATCAGGAATGAGGAATCAGGAATGGAATCATGAATCAGGAATGATGAATCAGGAATCAGGAATGATGAATCAGGAATCAGGAATGATGAATCAGGAATCAGGAATGATGAATCAGGAATCATGAATGATGAATCAGGAATCAGGAATGATGAATCAGGAATGGTGAATCAGGAATGATGAATCAGGAATCAGGAAGCAGGTATGATGAATCAGGAATGATGAATGATGAATCAGGAATAATGAATCAGTAATGATGAATCAGGAATCAGGAATCAGGAATGATGAATCAGGAATCAGGAATCAGGAATGATGAATCAGGAATGATGAATGACGAATCAGGAATGATGAATGATGAATCAGGAATGATGAAGATGAATGATGAATCAGGAATCAGGAATGATGAATCAGGAATAAGGAATGATGAATCAGGAATGATGAATGATGTATCAGGAATCAGGAATGATGAATCAGGAAAGAGGAATGACGAATCAGGAATCAGGAATGGTGAATCATGAATCAGGAATGATGAATCAGGAATCAGGAATAATGAAACAGGAATCAGGAATGATGAATCAGGAATGATGAATCAGGAATGATGAATGATGAATCGGGAATGATGAATCAGGAATCAGGAATCAGGAATGATGAATCAGGAATGATGAATGATGAATCAGGAATGATGAATGATGAATCAGGAATGATGAATCAGGAATCAGGAATGATGAATGATGAATCAGGAATCAGCAATGATGAATCAGGAATCAGGAATGATGAATCAGGAATGATGAATGATGAATCAGGATTGATGAATCAGGAATGATGAATCAGGAATCAGGAATCAGGAGTGATTAATCAGGAATCAGGAATGATGAATCAAGAATCAGGAATGATGAATCAGGAATGAGGAATGATCAATCAGGAATGAGGAATGATCAATCAGGAATCAGGAATGATGAATCAGGAATGAGAATGATCAATCAGGAATGATGAATGATCAATCAGGAATCAGGAATGATGAATCAGGAATGATGAATGATGAATCAGGAATGATGAATGATGAATCAGGAATGATGAATGATGTATCAGGAATCAGGAATGATGAATCAGGAAAGAGGAATGACGAATCAGGAATCAGGAATGGTGAATCATGAATCAGGAATAATGAAACAGGAATCAGGAATGATGAATCAGGAATGATGCATCAGGAATGATGAATCAGCAATCAGGAATGATGAATCAGGAATCAGCAATGATCAATCAGGAATGATGAATGATGAATCAGGAATGATGAATCAGGAATCAGGAATGATGAATGACGAATCAGGAATCAGCAATGATGAATCAGGAATCAGGAATGATGAATCAGGAATGATGAATCAGGAATCAGGAATCAGGAATCAGGAGTGATTAATCAGGAATCAGGAATGATGATTCAGGAATCAGGAATGATGAATCAGGAATCAGGAATGATGAATCAGGAAAGAGGAATGATGAATCAGGAATCAGGAATGGTGAATCATGAATCAGGAATGATGAATCAGGAATCAGGAATGATGAATCAGGAATCAGGAATGATGAATCAGGAATCAGAATGATGAATCAGGAATCATGAATGATGAATCAGGAATCAGGAATGATGAATCAGGAATGGTGAATCAGGAATGATGAATCAGGAATCAGGAAGCAGGAATGATGAATCAGGAATGATGAATGATGAATCAGGAATAATGAATCAGTAATGATGAATCAGGAATCAGGAATCAGGAATGATGAATCAGGAATCAGGAATCAGGAATGATGAATCAGGAATGATGAATCAGGAATGATGAATGACGCATCAGGAATCAGGAATGATGAATCAGGAATGATGAATCAGGAATGATGAATCAGGAATCAGGAATCAGGAATCAGGAGTGATTAATCAGGAATCAGGAATGATGATTCAGGAATCAGGAATGATGAATCAGGAATCAGGAATGATGAATCAGGAAAGAGGAATGATGAATCAGGAATCAGGAATGGTGAATCATGAATCAGGAATGATGAATCAGGAATCAGGAATGATGAATCAGGAATCAGGAATGATGAATCAGGAATCAGGAATGATGAATCAGGAATCATGAATGATGAATCAGGAATCAGAATGATGAATCAGGAATGGTCAATCAGGAATGATGAATCAGGAATCAGGAAGCAGGAATGATGAATCAGGAATGATGAATGATGAATCAGGAATAATGAATCAGTAATGATGAATCAGGAATCAGGAATCAGGAATGATGAATCAGGAATGATGAATGACGCATCAGGAATGATGAATGATGAATCAGGAATGATGAATGATGAATGATGAATCAGGAATCAGGAATGATGAATCAGGAATAAGGAATGATGAATCAGGAATGATGAATGATGTATCAGGAATAAGGAATGATGAATCAGGAAAGAGGAATGACGAATCAGGAATCAGGAATGGTGAATCATGAATCAGGAATGATGAATCAGGAATCAGGAATAATGAAACAGGAATCAGGAATGATGAATCAGGAATGATGCATCAGGAATGATGAATCAGCAATCAGGAATGATGAATCAGGAATCAGGAATGATGAATCAGGAATCAGCAATGATCAATCAGGAATGATGAATGATGAATCAGGAATGATGAATCAGGAATCAGGAATGATGAATGATGAATCAGGAATCAGCAATGATGAATCAGGAATCAGGAATGATGAATCAGGAATGATGAATCAGGAATCAGGAATCAGGAATCAGGAGTGATTAATCAGGAATCAGGAATGATGAATCAGGAATCAGGAATGATGAATCAGGAATGATGAATCAGGAATGATGAATGATGAATCAGGAATGATGAATCAGGAATCAGGAATGATGAATTATGAATCAGGAATCAGCAATGATGAATCAGGAATCAGGAATGATGAATCAGGAATGATGAATGATGAATCAGGAATGATGAATGATGAATCAGGAATGATGAATCAGGAATTAGGAATCAGGAGTGATTAATCAGGAATCAGGAATGATGAATCAAGAATCAGGAATGATGAATCAGGAATGAGGAATGATCAATCAGGAATGAGGAATGATCAATCAGGATTCAGGAATGATGAATCAGGAATGAGGAATGATGAATCAGGAATGATGAATAATGAATCAGGAATCAGGAATCAGGAATGATGAATCAGGAATGATGAATGATGAATCGGGAATGATGAATCAGGAATCAGGAATCAGGAATGATGAATCAGGAATCAGGAATGATGAATCAGAATGATGAATGATGAATCAGGAATCAGGAATGATTAATCAGGAATCAGGAATGATGAATCAGGAATGATGAATGATGAGTCAGGAATCAGGAATGATGAATCAGGAATGATGAATGATGAATCAGAATGATGAATGATGAATCAGGAATCAGCAATGATGAATCAGGAATGATGAATGATGAATCAGGAATCAGGAATGATGAATCAGGAATCAGGAATGATGAATCAGGAATGATGAATGATATATCAGGAATCAGGAATGATGAATCAGGAAAGAGGAATGACGAATCAGGAATCAGGAATTGTGAATCAGGAATCAGGAATCAGGAATGATGAATCAGAATAAGGAATGATGAATCAGGAATGATGAATGATGAGTCAGGAATCAGGAATGATGAATCAGGAATGATGAATGATGAATCAGGAATGATGAATGATGAATCAGGAATCAGGAATGATGAATGATGAATCAGGAATCAGCAATGATGAATCAGGAATGATGAATGATGAATCAGGAATGATGAATCAGGAATCAGGAATGATGAATGATGAATCAGGAATCAGCAATGATGAATCAGGAATCAGGAATGATGAATCAGGAATGATGAATCATGAATCAGGAATGATGAATCATGAATGATGAATCAGGAATCAGGAATCAGGAGTGATTAATCAGGAATCAGGAATGATGAATCAAGAATCAGGAATGATGAATCAGGAATGAGGAATGATCAATCAGGAATGAGGAATGATCAATCAGGAATCAGGAATGATGAATCAGGAATGAGGAATGATCAATCAGGAATGATGAATGATGAATCAGGAATCAGGAATCATGAATCAGGAATCAGGAATGATGAATCAGGAATGATGAATGATGTATCAGGAATCAGGAATGATGAATCAGGAAAGAGGAATGACGAATCAGGAATCAGGAATGGTGAATCATGAATCAGGAATCAGGAATAATGAATGATGAATCAGGAATGATGAATCAGGAATCAGGAATGATGAATCAGCAATCAGGAATGATGAATCAGGAATCAGCAATGATCAATCAGGAATGATGAATGATGTATCAGGAATGATGAATCAGGATCAGGAATGATGAATGACGAATCAGGAATCAGCAATGATGAATCAGGAATCAGGAATGATGAATCAGGAATGATGAATCAGGAATCAGGAATCAGGAATCAGGAGTGATTAATCAGGAATGATGAATGATGTATTAGGAATCAGGAATGATGAATCAGGAAAGAGGAATCACGAATCAGGAATCAGGAATGGTGAATCATGAATCAGGAATCAGGAATAATGAAACAGGAATCAGGAATGATGAATCAGGAATGATGCATCAGGAATGATGAATCAGCAATCAGGAATGATGAATCAGGAATCAGCAATGATCAATCAGGAATGATGAATGATGAATCAGGAATGATGAATCAGGAATCAGGAATGATGAATGACGAATCAGGAATGATGAATGACGAATCAGGAATCAGGAATGATGAATCAGGAATGATGAATCAGCAATCAGGAATCAGGAATCAGAGTGATTAATCAGGAATCAGGAATGATGAATGACGAATCAGGAATCAGCAATGATGAATCAGGAATCAGGAATGATGAATCAGGAATGATGAATCAGCAATCAGGAATCAGGAATCAGGAGTGATTAATCAGGAATCAGGAATGATGAATCAGGAATCAGGAATGATGAATCAGGAATCAGGAATGATGAATCAGGAAAGAGGAATGATGAATCAGGAATCAGGAATGGTGAATCATGAATTAGGAATGATGAATCAGGAATCAGGAATGATGAATCAGGAATCAGGAATGATGAATCAGGAATCATGAATGATGAATCAGGAATCAGGAATGATGAATCAGGAATGGTGAATCAGGAATGATGAATCAGGAATCAGGAATGATGAATCAGGAATCAGGAAGCAGGAATGATGAATCAGGAATGATGAATGATGAATCAGGAATAATGAATCAGTAATGATGAATCAGGAATCAGGAATCAGGAATGATGAATCAGGAATCAGGAATCAGGAATGATGAATCAGGAATGATGAATGACGAATCAGGAATGATGAATGATGAATCAGGAATGATGAATGATGAATGATGAATCAGGAATCAGGAATGATGAATCAGGAATAAGGAATGATGAATCAGGAATGATGAATGATGTATCAGGAATCAGGAATGATGAATCAGGAATGAGGAATGATGAATCAGGAATGATGAATGATGAATCAGGAATCAGGAATCAGGAATGATGAATCAGGAATGATGAATGATGAATCGGGAATGATGAATCAGGAATCAGGAATCAGGAATGATGAATCAGGAATCAGAATGATGAATCAGGAATGATGAATGATGAATCAGGAATCAGGAATGATTAATCAGGAATCAGGAATGATGAATCAGGAATGATGAATGATGAGTCAGGAATCAGGAATGATGAATCAGGAATGATGAATGATGAATCAGGAATGATGAATGATGAATCAGGAATCAGCAATGATGAATCAGGAATGATGAATGATGAATCAGGAATCAGGAATGATGAATCAGGAATCAGGAATGATGAATCAGGAATGATGAATGATATATCAGGAATCAGGAATGATGAATCAGGAAAGAGGAATGACGAATCAGGAATCAGGAATTGTGAATCAGGAATCAGGAATCAGGAATGATGAATCAGGAATAAGGAATGATGAATCAGGAATGATTGAATGATGAGTCAGGAATCAGGAATGATGAATCAGAATGATGAATGATGAATCAGGAATGATGAATGATGAATCAGGAATCAGGAATGATGAATGATGAATCAGGAATCAGCAATGATGAATCAGGAATGATGAATGATGAATCAGGAATGATGAATGATGAATCAGGAATGATGAATCAGGAATCAGGAATGATGAATGATGAATCAGGAATCAGCAATGATGAATCAGGAATCAGGAATGATGAATCAGGAATGATGAATCATGAATCAGGAATGATGAATCATGAATGATGAATCAGGAATCAGCAATCAGGAATCAGGAATGATGAATCAAGAATCAGGAATGATGAATCAGGAATGAGGAATGATCAATCAGGAATGAGGAATGATCAATCAGGAATCAGGAATGATGAATCAGGAATGAGGAATGATCAATCAGGAATGATGAATGATGAATCAGGAATCAGGAATGATGAATCAGGAATCAGGAATGATGAATCAGGAATGATGAATGATGTATAAGGAATCAGGAATGATGAATCAGGAAAGAGGAATGACGAATCAGGAATCAGGAATGGTGAATCATGAATCAGGAATCAGGAATAATGAAACAGGAATCAGGAATGATGAATCAGGAATGATGCATCAGGAATGATGAATCAGCAATCAGGAATGATGAATCAGGAATCAGCAATGATCAATCAGGAATGATGAATGATGAATCAGGAATGATGAATCAGGAATCAGGAATGATGAATGACGAATCAGGAATCAGCAATGATGAATCAGGAATCAGGAATGATGAATCAGGAATGATGAATCAGGAATCAGGAATCAGGAATCAGGAGTGATTAATCAGGAATGATGAATGATGTATCAGGAATCAGGAATGATGAATCAGGAAAGAGGAATCACGAATCAGGAATCAGGAATGGTGAATCATGAATCAGGAATCAGGAATAATGAAACAGGAATCAGGAATGATGAATCAGGAATGATGCATCAGGAATGATGAATCAGCAATCAGGAATGATGAATCAGGAATCAGCAATGATCAATCAGGAATGATGAATGATGAATCAGGAATGATGAATCAGGAATCAGGAATGATGAATGACGAATCAGGAATCAGCAATGATGAATCAGGAATCAGGAATGATGAATCAGGAATGATGAATCAGCAATCAGGAATCAGGAATCAGGAGTGATTAATCAGGAATCAGGAATGATGAATCAGGAATCAGGAATGATGAATCAGGAATCAGGAATGATGAATCAGGAAAGAGAATGATGAATCAGGAATAAGGAATGGTGAATCATGAATCAGGAATGATGAATCAGGAATCAGGAATGATGAATCAGGAATCAGGAATGATGAATCAGGAATCATGAATGATGAATCAGGAATCAGGAATGATGAATCAGGAATGGTGAATCAGGAATGATGAATCAGGAATCAGGAATGATGAATCAGGAATCAGGAAGCAGGAATGATGAATCAGGAATGATGAATGATGAATCAGGAATAATGAATCAGTAATGATGAATCAGGAATCAGGAATGATGAATCAGGAATCAGGAATCAGGAATGATGAATCAGGAATGATGAATGACGAATCAGGAATGATGAATGATGAATCAGGAATGATGAATGATGAATGATGAATCAGGAATCAGAATGATGAATCAGGAATAAGGAATGATGAATCAGGAATGATGAATGATGTATCAGGAATCAGGAATGATGAATCAGGAAAGAGGAATGACGAATCAGGAATCAGGAATGGTGAATCATGAATCAGGAATGATGAATCAGGAATCAGGAATAATGAAACAGGAATCAGGAATGATGAATCAGGAATGATGCATCAGGAATGATGAATCAGCAATCAGGAATGATGAATCAGGAATCAGGAATGATGAATCAGGAATCAGCAATGATCAATCAGGAATGATGAATGATGAATCAGGAATCAGCAATGATGAATCAGGAATCAGGAATGATGAATCAGGAATGATGAATCAGGAATCAGGAATCAGGAATCAGGAGTGATTAATCAGGAATCAGGAATGATGAATCAGGAATGATGAATGATGAGTCAGGAATCAGGAATGATGAATCAGGAATGATGAATGATGAATCAGGAATGATGAATGATGAATCAGGAATCAGCAATGATGAATCAGGAATGATGAATGATGAATCAGGAATCAGGAATGATGAATCAGGAATAAGGAATGGTGAATCATGAATCAGGAATGATGAATCAGGAATCAGGAATGATGAATCAGGAATCAGGAATGATGAATCAGGAATCATGAATGATGAATCAGGAATCAGGAATGATGAATCAGGAATGGTGAATCAGGAATGATGAATCAGGAATCAGAAATGATGAATCAGGAATCAGGAAGCAGGAATGATGAATCAGGAATGATGAATGATGAATCAGGAATAATGAATCAGTAATGATGAATCAGGAATCAGGAATCAGGAATGATGAATCAGGAATCAGGAATCAGGAATGATGAATCAGGAATGATGAATGACGAATCAGGAATGATGAATGATGAATCAGGAATGATGAATGATGAATGATGAATCAGGAATCAGGAATGATGAATCAGGAATAAGGAATGATGAATCAGGAATGATGAATGATGTATCAGGAATCAGGAATGATGAATCAGGAAAGAGGAATGACGAATCAGGAATCAGGAATGGTGAATCATGAATCAGGAATGATGAATCAGGAATCAGGAATAATGAAACAGGAATCAGGAATGATGAATCAGGAATGATGCATCAGGAATGATGAATCAGCAATCAGGAATGATGAATCAGGAATCAGGAATGATGAATCAGGAATCAGCAATGATCAATCAGGAATGATGAATGATGAATCAGGAATGATGAATCAGGAATCAGGAATGATGAATGATGAATCAGGAATCAGCAATGATGAATCAGGAATCAGGAATGATGAATCAGGAATGATGAATCAGGAATCAGGAATCAGGAATCAGGAGTGATTAATCAGGAATCAGGAATGATGAATCAGGAATGATGAATGATGAGTCAGGAATCAGGAATGATGAATCAGGAATGATGAATGATGAATCAGGAATGATGAATGATGAATCAGGAATCAGCAATGATGAATCAGGAATGATGAATGATGAATCAGGAATCAGGAATGATGAATCAGGAATCAGGAATGATGAATCAGGAATGATGAATGATATATCAGGAATCAGGAATGATGAATCAGGAAAGAGGAATGACGAATCAGGAATCAGGAATTGTGAATCAGGAATCAGGAATCAGGAATGATGAATCAGGAATAAGGAATGATGAATCAGGAATGATGAATGATGAGTCAGGAATCAGGAATGATGAATCAGGAATGATGAATGATGAATCAGGAATGATGAATGATGAATCAGGAATCAGGAATGATGAATGATGAATCAGGAATCAGCAATGATGAATCAGGAATGATGAATGATGAATCAGGAATGATGAATGATGAATCAGGAATGATGAATCAGGAATCAGGAATGATGAATGATGAATCAGGAATCAGCAATGATGAATCAGGAATCAGGAATGATGAATCAGGAATGATGAATCATGATCAGGAATGATGAATCATGAATGATGAATCAGGAATCAGGAATCAGGAGTGATTAATCAGGAATCAGGAATGATGAATCAAGAATCAGGAATGATGAATCAGGAATGAGGAATGATCAATCAGGAATGAGGAATGATCAATCAGGAATCAGGAATGATGAATCAGGAATGAGGAATGATCAATCAGGAATGATGAATGATGAATCAGGAATCAGGAATCATGAATCAGGAATCAGGAATGATGAATCAGGAATGATGAATGATGTATCAGGAATCAGGAATGATGAATCAGGAAAGAGGAATGACGAATCAGGAATCAGGAATGGTGAATCATGAATCAGGAATCAGGAATAATGAATGATGAATCAGGAATGATGAATCAGGAATCAGGAATGATGAATCAGCAATCAGGAATGATGAATCAGGAATCAGCAATGATCAATCAGGAATGATGAATGATGTATCAGGAATGATGAATCAGGAATCAGGAATGATGAATGACGAATCAGGAATCAGCAATGATGAATCAGGAATCAGGAATGATGAATCAGGAATGATGAATCAGGAATCAGGAATCAGTAATCAGGAGTGATTAATCAGGAATGATGAATGATGTATTAGGAATCAGGAATGATGAATCAGGAAAGAGGAATCACGAATCAGGAATCAGGAATGGTGAATCATGAATCAGGAATCAGGAATAATGAAACAGGAATCAGGAATGATGAATCAGGAATGATGCATCAGGAATGATGAATCAGCAATCAGGAATGATGAATCAGGAATCAGCAATGATCAATCAGGAATGATGAATGATGAATCAGGAAGTGATGAATCAGGAATCAGGAATGATGAATGACGAATCAGGAATCAGCAATGATGAATCAGGAATCAGGAATGATGAATCAGGAATGATGAATCAGCAATCAGGAATCAGGAATCAGGAGTGATTAATCAGGAATCAGGAATGATGAATGACGACTCAGGAATCAGCAATGATGAATCAGGAATCAGGAATGATGAATCAGGAATGATGAATCAGCAATCAGGAATCAGGAATCAGGAGTGATTAATCAGGAATCAGGAATGATGAATCAGGAATCAGGAATGATGAATCAGGAATCAGGAATGATGAATCAGGAAAGAGGAATGATGAATCAGGAATCAGGAATGGTGAATCATGAATCAGGAATGATGAATCAGGAATCAGGAATGATGAATCAGGAATCAGGAATGATGAATCAGGAATCATGAATGATGAATCAGGAATCAGGAATGATGAATCAGGAATGGTGAATCAGGAATGATGAATCAGGAATCAGGAATGATGATCAGGAATCAGGAAGCAGGAATGATGAATCAGGAATGATGAATGATGAATCAGGAATAATGAATCAGTAATGATGAATCAGGAATCAGGAATCAGGAATGATGAATCAGGAATCAGGAATCAGGAATGATGAATCAGGAATGATGAATGACGAATCAGGAATGATGAATGATGAACCAGGAATGAATGATGAATGATGATGAATCAGGAATCAGGAATGATGAATCAGGAATAAGGAATGATGAATCAGGAATGATGAATGATGTATCAGGAATCAGGAATGATGAATCAGGAATGAGGAATGATGAATCAGGAATGATGAATGATGAATCAGGAATCAGGAATGATGAATCAGGAATCAGGAATGATGAATCAGGAATGATGAATGATATATCAGGAATCAGGAATGATGAATCAGGAAAGAGGAATGACGAATCAGGAATCAGGAATTGTGAATCAGGAATCAGGAATCAGGAATGATGAATCAGGAATAAGGAATGATGAATCAGGAATGATGAATGATGAGTCAGGAATCAGGAATGATGAATCAGGAATGATGAATGATGAATCAGGAATGATGAATGATGAATCAGGAATCAGGAATGATGAATGATGAATCAGGAATCAGCAATGATGAATCAGGAATGATGAATGATGAATCAGGAATGATGAATGATGAATCAGGAATGATGAATCAGGAATCAGGAATGATGAATGATGAATCAGGAATCAGCAATGATGAATCAGGAATCAGGAATGATGAATCAGGAATGATGAATCATGAATCAGGAATGATGAATCATGAATGATGAATCAGGAATCAGCAATCAGGAATCAGGAATGATGAATCAAGAATCAGGAATGATGAATCAGGAATGAGGAATGATCAATCAGGAATGAGGAATGATCAATCAGGAATCAGGAATGATGAATCAGGAATGAGGAATGATCAATCAGGAATGATGAATGATGAATCAGGAATCAGGAATGATGAATCAGGAATCAGGAATGATGAATCAGGAATGATGAATGATGTATCAGGAATCAGGAATGATGAATCAGGAAAGAGGAATGACGAATCAGGAATCAGGAATGGTGAATCATGAATCAGGAATCAGGAATAATGAAACAGGAATCAGGAATGATGAATCAGGAATGATGCATCAGGAATGATGAATCAGCAATCAGGAATGATGAATCAGGAATCAGCAATGATCAATCAGGAATGATGAATGATGAATCAGGAATGATGAATCAGGAATCAGGAATGATGAATGACGAATCAGGAATCAGCAATGATGAATCAGGAATCAGGAATGATGAATCAGGAATGATGAATCAGGAATCAGGAATCAGGAATCAGGAGTGATTAATCAGAGAATGATGAATGATGTATCAGGAATCAGGAATGATGAATCAGGAAAGAGGAATCACGAATCAGGAATCAGGAATGGTGAATCATGAATCAGAATCAGGAATAATGAAACAGGAATCAGGAATGATGAATCAGGAATGATGCATCAGGAATGATGAATCAGCAATCAGGAATGATGAATCAGGAATCAGCAATGATCAATCAGGAATGATGAATGATGAATCAGGAATGATGAATCAGGAATCAGGAATGATGAATGACGAATCAGGAATCAGCAATGATGAATCAGGAATCAGGAAATGATGAATCAGGAATGATGAATCAGTAATCAGGAATCAGGAATCAGGAGTGATTAATCAGGAATCAGGAATGATGAATCAGGAATCAGGAATGATGAATCAGGAATCAGGAATGATGAATCAGGAAAGAGGAATGATGAATCAGGAATAAGGAATGGTGAATCATGAATCAGGAATGATGAATCAGGAATCAGGAATGATGAATCAGGAATCAGGAATGATGAATCAGGAATCATGAATGATGAATCAGGAATCAGGAATGATGAATCAGGAATGGTGAATCAGGAATGATGAATCAGGAATCAGGAATGATGAATCAGGAATCAGGAAGCAGAATGATGAATCAGGAATGATGATGATGAATCAGGAATAATGAATCAGTAATGATGAATCAGGAATCAGGAATCAGGAATGATGAATCAGGAATCAGGAATCAGGAATGATGAATCAGGAATGATGAATGACGAATCAGGAATGATGAATGATGAATCAGGAATGATGAATGATGAATGATGAATCAGGAATCAGGAATGATGAATCAGGAATAAGGAATGATGAATCAGGAATGATGAATGATGTATCAGGAATCAGGAATGATGAATCAGGAAAGAGGAATGACGAATCAGGAATCAGGAATGGTGAATCATGAATCAGGAATGATGAATCAGGAATCAGGAATAATGAAACAGGAATCAGGAATGATGAATCAGGAATGATGCATCAGGAATGATGAATCAGCAATCAGGAATGATGAATCAGGAATCAGGAATGATGAATCAGGAATCAGCAATGATCAATCAGGAATGATGAATGATGAATCAGGAATGATGAATCAGGAATCAGGAATGATGAATGATGAATCAGGAATCAGCAATGATGAATCAGGAATCAGGAATGATGAATCAGGAATGATGAATCAGGAATCAGGAATCAGGAATCAGGAGTGATTAATCAGAATCAGGAATGATGAATCAGGAATCAGGAATGATGAATCAGAATGATGAATGATGAATCAGGAATGATGAATCAGGAATCAGGAATGATGAATTATGAATCAGGAATCAGCAATGATGAATCAGGAATCAGGAATGATGAATCAGGAATCAGGAATGATGAATCAGGAATGATGAATGATGAATCAGGAATGATGAATCAGGAATTAGGAATCAGGAGTGATTAATCAGGAATCAGGAATAATGAATCAAGAATCAGGAATGATGAATCAGGAATGAGGAATGATCAATCAGGAATGAGGAATGATCAATCAGGAATCAGGAATGATGAATCAGGAATGAGGAATGATGAATCAGGAATGATGAATGATGAATCAGGAATCAGGAATCAGGAATGATGAATCAGGAATGATGAATGATGAATCGGGAATGATGAATGATGAATCAGGAATGATGAATCAGGAATCAGGAATGATGAATGATGAATCAGGAATGATGAATGATGAATCAGGAATCAGCAATGATGAATCAGGAATCAGGAATGATGAATCAGGAATGATGAATGATGAATCAGGATTGATGAATCAGGAATGATGAATCAGGAATCAGGAATCAAGAGTGATTAATCAGGAATCAGGAATGATGAATCAAGAATCAGGAATGATGAATCAGGAATGAGGAATGATCAATCAGGAATGAGGAATGATCAATCAAGAATCAGGAATGATGAATCAGGAATCAGGAATGATCAATCAGGAATGATGAATGATGAATCAGGAATCAGGAATGATGAATCAGGAATCAGGAATGATGAATCAGGAATGATGAATGATGAATCAGGAATAATGAATCAGTAATGATGAATCAGGAATGATGAATCAGGAATGATGAATCAGCAATCAGGAATCAGGAATCAGGAGTGATTAATCAGGAATCAGGAATGATGAATCAGGAATCAGGAATGATGAATCAGGAATCAGGAATGATGAATCAGGAAAGAGGAATGATGAATGAGGAATAAGGAATGGTGAATCATGAATCAGGAATGATGAATCAGGAATCAGGAATGATGAATCAGGAATCAGGAATGATGAATCAGGAATCATGAATGATGAATCAGGAATCAGGAATGATGAATCAGGAATGGTGAATCAGGAATGATGAATCAGGAATCAGGAATGATGAATCAGGAATCAGGAAGCAGGAATGATGAATCAGGAATGATGAATGATGAATCAGGAATAATGAATCTCAGGAATCAGGAATGATGAATCAGAATGATGAATGACGAATCAGGAATGATGAATGATGAATCAGGAATGATGAATGATGAATGATGAATCAGGAATCAGGAATGATGAATCAGGAATAAGGAATGATGAATCAGAATGATGAATGATGTATCAGGAATCAGGAATGATGAATCAGGAAAGAGGAATGACGAATCAGGAATCAGGATGGTGAATCATGAATCAGGAATGATGAATCAGGAATCAGGAATAATGAAACAGGAAATCAGGAATGATGAATCAGGAATGATGCATCAGGAATGATGAATCAGCAATCAGGAATGATGAATCAGGAATCAGGAATGATGATCAGGAATCAGCAATGATCAATCAGGAATGATGAATGATGAATCAGGAATGATGAATCAGGAATCAGGAATGATGAATGATGAATCAGGAATCAGCAATGATGAATCAGGAATCAGGAATGATGAATCAGGAATGATGAATCAGGAATCAGGAATCAGGAATCAGGAGTGATTAATCAGGAATCAGGAATGATGAATCAGGAATCAGGAATGATGATCAGGAATGATGAATGATGAATCAGGAATGATGAATCAGGAATCAGGAATGATGAATTATGAATCAGGAATCAGCAATGATGAATCAGGAATCAGGAATGATGAATCAGGAATCAGAATGATGAATCAGGAATGATGAATGATGAATCAGGAATGATGAATCAGGAATTAGGAATCAGAGTGATTAATCAGGAATCAGGAATAATGAATCAAGAATCAGGAATGATGAATCAGGAATGAGGAATGATCAATCAGGAATGAGAATGATCAATCAGGAATCAGGAATGATGAATCAGGAATGAGAATGATGAATCAGGAATGATGAATGATGAATCAGGAATCAGGAATCAGGAATGATGAATCAGAATGATGAATGATGAATCGGGAATGATGAATGATGAATCAGGAATGATGAATCAGGAATCAGGAATGATGAATGATGAATCAGGAATCAGCAATGATGAATCAGGAATCAGGAATGATGAATCAGGAATGATGAATGATGAATCAGGATTGATGAATCAGGAATGATGAATCAGGAATCAGGAATCAGGAGTGATTAATCAGGAATCAGGAATGATGAATCAAGAATCAGGAATGATGAATCAGGAAATGAGGAATGATCAATCAGGAATGTAGGAATGATCAATCAAGAATCAGGAATGATGAATCAGGAATGAGGAATGATCAATCAGGAATGATGAATGATGAATCAGGGAATCAGGAATGATGAATCAGGAATCAGGAATGATGAATCAGGAATGATGAATGATGTATAAGGAATCAGGAATGATGAATCAGGAAAGAGGAATGACGAATCAGGAATCAGGAATGGTGAATCATGAATCAGGAATCAGGAATAATGAAACAGGAATCAGAATGATGAATCAGGAATCAGGAATGATGAATGATGAATCAGCAATCAGGAATGATGAATCAGGAATCAGCAATGATCAATCAGGAATGATGAATGATGAATCAGGAATGATGAATCAGGAATCAGGAATGATGAATGACGAATCAGGAATCAGCAATGATGAATCAGGAATCAGGAATGATGAATCAGGAATGATGAATCAGGAATCAGGAATCAGGAATCAGGAGTGATTTATCAGGAATCAGGAATGATGAATCAGGAATCAAGGATGATGAATCAGGAATCAGGAATGATGAATCAGGAAAGAGGAATGATGAATCAGGAATCAGGAATGGTGAATCATGAATCAGGAATGATGAATCAGGAATCAGGAATGATGAATCAGGAATCAGGAATGATGAATCAGGAATCAGGAATGATGAATCAGGAATCATGAATGATGAATCAGGAATCAGGAATGATGAATCAGGAATGGTGAATCAGGAATGATGAATCAGGAATCAGGAATCAGGAATGATGAATCAGGAATGATGAATGATGAATCAGGAATAATGAATCAGTAATGATGAATCAGGAATCAGGAATCAGGAATGATGAATCAGGAATCAGGATGATGAATGATGAATGATGAATGATGAATGATGAATGATGAATCAGGAATCAGGAATGACGGACAGATTCCAACTTTCCAGCAAATTCATAGATTCCTGACCGCGAGCTAATATTAAAAACGTCGAATGTCCCGTAAAATTCTCAAACGGAGAGATTCCATCTTTCCAGCAAATTCATAGATTCCTCACCGCGAGCTAATATTAAAAACGTCGAATGTGCCGTAAAATTCTCAAACGGAGAGATTCCATCTTTCCAGCAAATTCATAGATTCCTGACCGCGAGCTAATATTAAAAACGTCGAATGTGCCGTAAAATTCTCAAACGGAGAGATTCCATCTTTCCAGCAAATTCATAGATTCCTGACCGCGAGCTAATATTAAAAACGTCGAATGTGCCGTAAAATTCTCAAACGGAGAGATTCCATCTTTCCAGCAAATTCATAGATTCCTGACCGCGAGCTAATATTAAAAACGTCGAATGTGCCGTAAATTTCTCAAACGGAGAGATTCCATCTTTCCAGCAAATTCATAGATTCCTGATCGCGAGCTAATATTAAAAACGTCGAATGTGCCGTAAAATTCTCAAACGGAGAGATTACATCTTTCCAGCAAATTCATAGATTCCTGACCGCGTGCTAATATTAAAAACGTCGAATGTGCCGTAAAATTCTCAACGGAGAGATTCCATCTTTCCAGCAAATTCATAGATTCCTGATCGCGAGCTAATATTAAAAACGTCGAATGTGCCGTAAATTTCTCAAACGGAGAGATTGCATCTTTCCAGGCAAATTCATAGATTCCTGATCGCGAGCTAATATTAAAAACGTCGAATGTGCCGTAAATTCTCAAACGGAGAGATTCCATCTTTCCAGCAAATTCATAGATTCCTGACCGCGAGCTAATATTAAAAACGTCGAATGTGCCGTAAAATTCTCAACGGAGAGATTCCATCTTTCCAGCAAATTCATAGATTCCTGACCGCGAGCTAATATTAAAAACGTCGAATGTCCGTAAAATTCTCAAACGGAGAGATTCATCTTTCCAGCAAATTCATAGATTCCTCACCGCGAGCTAATATTAAAAACGTCGAATGTGCCGTAAATTCTCAAACGGAGAGATCCCCCCAACACACACCCACATCAAGAGTGAAACAATAAAGGAGAGATTCCATGTTTCAGCAAAATTCATTAGATCCTGACCGCGAGCTTAATATAGAATAAAGGATGTCGTAATCTCAAACGGAGAGATTCCATCTTTCCAGCAAATTCATAGATTCCTCACCGCGATGCTAATATTAAAAACGTCGAATGTGCCGTAAATTTAAAAACGTCGAATGTCCCGTAAAATTCTCAAACGGAGAGATTCCATCTTTCCAGCAAATTCATAGATTCCTCACCGCGAGCTAATATTAAAAACGTCGAATGTGCCGTAAATTTCTCAAACGGAGAGATTCCATCTTTCCAGCAAATTCATAGATTCCTGACCGCGAGCTAATATTAAAAACGTCGAATGTGCCGTAAATTTCTCAAACGGAGAGATTCCATCTTTCCAGCAAATTCATAGATTCCTGATCGCGAGCTAATATTAAAAACGTTGAGTGTGCCGTAAAATTCTCAAACGGAGAGATTCCATCTTTCCAGCAAATTCATAGATTCCTGACCGCGAGCTAATATTAAAAACGTCGAATGTGCCGTAAAATTCTCAAACGGAGAGATTCCATCTTTCCAGCAAATTCATAGATTCCTGACCGCGAGCTAATATTAAAAACGTCGAATGTGCCGTAAATTTCTCAAACGGAGAGATTCCATCTTTCCAGCAAATTCATAGATTCCTGACCGCGAGCTAATATTAAAAACGTCGAATGTGCCGTAAATTTCTCAAACGGAGAGATTCCATCTTTCCAGCAAATTCATAGATTCCTGATCGCGAGCTAATATTAAAAACGTCGAATGTGCCGTAAAATTCTCAAACGGAGAGATTCCATCTTTCCAGCAAATTCATAGATTCCTGACCGCGAGCTAATATTAAAAACGTCGAATGTGCCGTAAAATTCTCAAACGGAGAGATTCCATCTTTCCAGCAAATTCATAGATTCCTGATCGCGAGCTAATATTCAAAACGTCGAATGTGCCGTAAATTTCTCAAACGGAGAGATTCCATCTTTCCAGCAAATTCATAGATTCCTGATCGCGAGCTAATATTAAAAACGTCGAATGTGCCGTAAAATTCTCAAACGGAGAGATTCCATCTTTCCAGCAAATTCATAGATTCCTGACCGCGAGCTAATATTAAAAACGTCGAATGTGCCGTAAAATTCTCAAACGGAGAGATTCCATCTTTCCAGCAAATTCATAGATTCCTGACCGCGAGCTAATATTAAAAACGTCGAATGTGCCGTAAAATTCTCAAACGGAGAGATTCCATCTTTCCAGCAAATTCATAGATTCCTGACCGCGAGCTAATATTAAAAACGTCGAATGTGCCGTAAAATTCTCAAACGGAGAGATTCCATCTTTCCAGCAAATTCATAGATTCCTGACCGCGAGCTAATATTAAAAACGTCGAATGTGCGGTAAATTTCTCAAACGGAGAGATTCCATCTTTCCAGCAAATTCATAGATTCCTGATCGCGAGCTAATATTAAAAACGTCGAGTGTGCCGTAAAATTCTCAAACGGAGAGATTCCATCTTTCCAGCAAATTCATAGATTCCTGACCGCGAGCTAATATTAAAAACGTCGAATGTGCCGTAAAATTCTCAAACGGAGAGATTCCATCTTTCCAGCAAATTCATAGATTCCTGACCGCGAGCTAATATTAAAAACGTCGAATGTGCCGTAAATTTCTCAAACGGAGAGATTCTATCTTTCCAGCAAATTCATAGATTCCTGACCGCGAGCTAATATTAAAAACGTCGAATGTGCCGTAAATTTCTCAAACGGAGAGATTCCATCTTTCCAGCAAATTCATAGATTCCTGATCGCGAGCTAATATTAAAAACGTCGAATGTGCCGTAAAATTCTCAAACGGAGAGATTCCATCTTTCCAGCAAATTCATAGATTCCTGACCGCGAGCTAATATTAAAAACGTCGAATGTGCCGTAAAATTCTCAAACGGAGAGATTCCATCTTTCCAGCAAATTCATAGATTCCTGATCGCGAGCTAATATTGAAAACGTCGAATGTGCCGTAAAATTCTCAAACGGAGAGATTCCATCTTTCCAGCAAATTCATAGATTCCTGACCGCGAGCTAATATTAAAAACGTCGAATGTGCCGTAAAATTCTCAAACGGAGAGATTCCATCTTTCCAGCAAATTCATAGATTCCAGCAAATTCATAGATGAATGACGAATCAGGAATGATGAATGATGAATGATGAATCAGGAATGATGAATGATGAATCAGGAATCAGGAATGATGAATCAGGAATAAGGAATGATGAATGAGGTATGATGAATGATGAATCAGGAATGATGAATCAGGAATGATGAATCAGGAATCAGGAATCAGGAATGGTGAATCAGGAATAAGGAATGATGAATCAGGAATGATGAATGATGAGTCAGTAATCAGGAATGATGAATCAGGAATGATGAATCAGGAATCAGGAATGATGAATCAGGAATCAGGAATGATGATTCAGGAATTATGGATGATGAATCAGGAATGATGAATGATGAATCAGGAATGATGAATCAGGAATCAGGAATGATGAATGATGAATCAGGAATGATGAATTAGGAATCAGGAATGATGAATGATGAATCAGGAATCAGCAATGATGAATGATGAATCAGGAATCAGCAATGATGGATCAGGAATCAGGAATGATGAATCAGGAATAATGAATGATGGATCAGGAATGATGAATCAGGAATGATGAATCAGGAATGATGAATCAGGAATCAGGAATGATGAATGATGAATCAGAAATCAGGAATGATGAATCAGGAATGATGAATCAGGAATCAGGAATCAGGAACGATGAATCAGGAATGATGAATGATGAATCAGGAATGATGAATCAGGAATGATGAATCAGCAATGATGAATCAGGAATCAGGAATCAGGAATGATGAATCAGGAATGATGAATGATGAATCAGGAAAGATGAATCAGGAATGATGAATCAGCAATGATGAATGATGAATCAGGAATCAGCAATGATGAATCAGGAATCAGGAATGATGAATCAGGAATGATGAATCAGGAATGATGAATCAGGAATCAGGAATCAGGAATGATGATTCAGGAATGATGAATGATGAATCAGGAATGATGAATGATGAATCAGGAATGATGAATTAGGAATCAGTATTGATGAATTATGAATCAGGAATCAGCAATGATGAATCAGGAATCAGGAATGATGAATCAGGAATGATGAATCAGGAATGATGAATGATGAATCAGGAATGATGAATGATGAATCAGGAATGATGAATCAGGAATTAGGAATCAGGAGTGATTAATCAGGAATCAGGAATGATGAATCAAGAATCAGGAATGATGAATCAGGAATGAAGAATGATCAACCAGGAATCAGGAATGATGAATCAGGAATGAGGAATGATGAATCAGGAATGATGAATGATGAATCAGGAATCAGGAGTCAGGAATGATGAATCAGGAATGATGAATGATGAATGATGAATCGGGAATGATGAATCAGGAATCAGGAATCAGGAATGATGAATCAGGAATCAGGAATCAGGAATGATGAATCAGGAATGAGGAATGATGAATCAGGAATGAGGAATGATGAATCAGGAATGAGGAATGATGAATCAGGAATGAGGAATGATGAATGATGAATCAGGAATCAGCAATGATGAATCAGGAATCAGGAATGATGAATCAGGAATGATGAATGATGAATCAGGATTGATGAATCAGGAATGATGAATCAGGAATCAGGAATCAGGAGTGATTAATCAGGAATCAGGAATGATGAATCAGGAATCAGGAATGATGAATCAGGAATGAGGAATGATGAATCAGGAATGAGGAATGATGAATCAGGAATGAGGAATGATGAATCAGGAATCAGGAATGATGAATCAGGAATCAGGAATGATGAATCAGGAATCAGGAATGATGAATGATATATCAGGAATCAGGAATGATGAATCAGGAAAGAGGAATGACGAATCAGGAATCAGGAATGGTGAATCATGAATCAGGAATCAGGAATAAGGAATGATGAATCAGGAATGATGAATAATGAGTCAGGAATCAGGAATGATGAATCAGGAATGATGAATCAGGAATCAGGAATCAGGAATCAGGAGTGATTAATCAGGAATCAGGAATGATGAATCAGGAATCAGGAATGATGAATCAGGAATGATGAATGATGAATCAGGAATGATGAATCAGGAATCAGGAATGATGAATTATGAATCAGGAATCAGCAATGATGAATCAGGAATCAGGAATGATGAATCAGGAATGATGAATGACGAATCAGGAATGATGAATGATGAATCAGGAATGATGAATCAGGAATTAGGAATCAGGAGTGATTAATCAGGAATCAGGAATGATGAATCAAGAATCAGGAATGATCAATCAGGAATGAGGAATGATCAATCAGGAATGAGGAATGATCAATCAGGAATCAGGAATGATGAATCAGGAATGAGGAATGATGAATCAGGAATGATGAATGATGAATCAGGAATCAGGAATCAGGAATGATGAATCAGGAATGATGAATGATGAATCGGGAATGATGAATCAGGAATCAGGAATCAGGAATGATGAATCAGGAATCAGGAATGATGAATCAGGAATGATGAATGATGAATCAGGAATCAGGAATGATGAATCAGGAATGATGAATCAGGAATCAGGAATGATGAATGATGAATCAGGAATCAGCAATGATGAATCAGGAATCAGGAATGATGAATCAGGAATGATGAATGATGAATCAGGATTGATGAATCAGGAATGATGAATCAGGAATCAGGAATCAGGAGTGATTAATCAGGAATCAGGAATGATGAATCAAGAATCAGGAATGATGAATCAGGAATGAGGAATGATCAATCAGGAATGAGGAATGATCAATCAGGAATCAGGAATGATGAATCAGGAATGAGGAATGATCAATCAGGAATGATGAATGATCAATCAGGAATCAGGAATGATGAATCAGGAATCAGGAATGATGAATCAGGAATGATGAATGCTGTATCAGGAATCAGGAATGATGAATCAGGAAAGAGGAATGACGAATCAGGAATCAGGAATGGTGAATCATGAATCAGGAATCAGGAATAATGAAACAGGAATCAGGAATGATGAATCAGGAATGATGCATCAGGAATGATGAATCAGCAATCAGGAATGATGAATCAGGAATCAGCAATGATCAATCAGGAATGATGAATGATGAATCAGGAATGATGAATCAGGAATCAGGAATGATGAATGACGAATCAGGAATCAGCAATGATGAATCAGGAATCAGGAATCAGGAATCAGGAGTGATTAATCAGGAATGATGAATGATGTATCAGGAATCAGGAATGATGAATCAGGAAAGAGGAATCACGAATCAGGAATCAGGAATGGTGAATCATGAATCAGGAATCAGGAATAATGAAACAGGAATCAGGAATGATGAATCAGGAATGATGCATCAGGAATGATGAATCAGCAATCAGGAATGATGAATCAGGAATCAGCAATGATCAATCAGGAATGATGAATGATGAATCAGGAATGATGAATCAGGAATCAGGAATGATGAATGACGAATCAGGAATCAGCAATGATGAATCAGGAATCAGGAATGATGAATCAGGAATGATGAATCAGCAATCAGGAATCAGGAATCAGGAGTGATTAATCAGGAATCAGGAATGATGAATCAGGAATCAGGAATGATGAATCAGGAATCAGGAATGATGAATCAGGAAAGAGGAATGATGAATCAGGAATCAGGAATGGTGAATCATGAATCAGGAATGATGAATCAGGAATCAGGAATGATGAATCAGGAATCAGGAATGATGAATCAGGAATCATGAATGATGAATCAGGAATCAGGAATGATGAATCAGGAATGGTGAATCAGGAATGATGAATCAGGAATCAGGAATGATGAATCAGGAATCAGGAAGCAGGAATGATGAATCAGGAATGATGAATGATGAATCAGGAATAATGAATCAGTAATGATGAATCAGGAATCAGGAATCAGGAATGATGAATCAGGAATCAGGAATCAGGAATGATGAATTAGGAATGATGAATGACGAATCAGGAATGATGAATGATGAATCAGGAATGATGAATGATGAATGATGAATCAGGAATCAGGAATGATGAATCAGGAATAAGGAATGATGAATCAGGAATGATGAATGATGTATCAGGAATCAGGAATGATGAATCAGGAAAGAGGAATGACGAATCAGGAATCAGGAATGGTGAATCATGAATCAGGAATGATGAATCAGGAATCAGGAATAATGAAACAGGAATCGGGAATGATGAATCAGGAATGATGCATCAGGAATGATGAATCAGCAATCAGGAATGATGAATCAGGAATCAGGAATGATGAATCAGGAATCAGCAATGATCAATCAGGAATGATGAATGATGAATCAGGAATGATGAATCAGGAATCAGGAATGATGAATGATGAATCAGGAATCAGCAATGATGAATCAGGAATCAGGAATGATGAATCAGGAATGATGAATCAGGAATGATGAATCAGGAATCAGGAATCAGGAATCAGGAGTGATTAATCAGGAATCAGGAATGATGAATCAGGAATCAGGAATGATGAATCAGGAATGATGAATGATGAATCAGGAATGATGAATCAGGAATCAGGAATGATGAATTATGAATCAGGAATCAGCAATGATGAATCAGGAATCAGGAATGATGAATCAGGAATGATGAATGATGAATCAGGAATGATGAATGATGAATCAGGAATGATGAATCAGGAATCAGGAATCAGGAGTGATTAATCAGGAATCAGGAATAATGAATCAAGAATCAGGAATGATGAATCAGGAATGAGGAATGATCAATCAGGAATGAGGAATGATCAATCAGGAATCAGGAATGATGAATCAGGAATGAGGAATGATGAATCAGGAATGATGAATGATGAATCAGGAATCAGGAATCAGGAATGATGAATCAGGAATGATGAATGATGAATCGGGAATGATGAATGATGAATCAGGAATGATGAATCAGGAATCAGGAATGATGAATGATGAATCAGGAATGATGAATCAGGAATCAGGAATGATGAATCAGGAATCAGGAATGATGAATCAGGAATGATGAATGATGAATCAGGAATCAGGAATCAGGAATGATGAATCAGGAATCAGGAATCAGGAGTGATTAATCAGGAATCAGGAATGATGAATCAAGAATCAGGAATGATGAATCAGGAATGAGGAATGATCAATCAGGAATGAGGAATGATCAATCAAGAATCAGGAATGATGAATCAGGAATGAGGAATGATCAATCAGGAATGATGAATGATGAATCAGGAATCAGGAATGATGAATCAGGAATCAGGAATGATGAATCAGGAATGATGAATGATGTATCAGGAATCAGGAATGATGAATCAGGAAAGAGGAATGACGAATCAGGAATCAGGAATGGTGAATCATGAATCAGGAATCAGGAATAATGAAACAGGAATCAGGAATGATGAATCAGGAATCAGGAATGATGAATGATGAATCAGCAATCAGGAATGATGAATCAGGAATCAGCAATGATCAATCAGGAATGATGAATGATGAATCAGGAATGATGAATCAGGAATCAGGTATGATGAATGACGAATCAGGAATCAGCAATGATGAATCAGGAATCAGGAATGATGAATCAGGAATGATGAATCAGGAATCAGGAATCAGGAATCAGGAGTGATTAATCAGGAATCAGGAATGATGAATCAGGAATCAAGGATGATGAATCAGGAATCAGGAATGATGAATCAGGAAAGAGGAATGATGAATCAGGAATCAGGAATGGTGAATCATGAATCAGGAATGATGAATCAGGAATCAGGAATGATGAATCAGGAATCAGGAATGATGAATCAGGAATCAGGAATGATGAATCAGGAATCATGAATGATGAATCAGGAATCAGGAATGATGAATCAGGAATGGTGAATCAGGAATGATGAATCAGGAATCAGGAATCAGGAATGATGAATCAGGAATGATGAATGATGAATCAGGAATAATGAATCAGTAATGATGAATCAGGAATCAGGAATCAGGAATGATGAATCAGGAATCAGGAATGATGAATGATGAATGATGAATGATGAATCAGGAATCAGGAATGACGGACAGATTCCATCTTTCCAGCAAATTCATAGATTCCTGACCGCGAGCTAATATTAAAAACGTCGAATGTCCCGTAAAATTCTCAAACGGAGAGATTCCATCTTTCCAGCAAATTCATAGATTCCTCACCGCGAGCTAATATTAAAAACGTCGAATGTGCCGTAAAATTCTCAAACGGAGAGATTCCATCTTTCCAGCAAATTCATAGATTCCTGACCGCGAGCTAATATTAAAAACGTCGAATGTGCCGTAAATTTCTCAAACGGAGAGATTCCATCTTTCCAGCAAATTCATAGATTCCTGACCGCGAGCTAATATTAAAAACGTCGAATGTGCCGTAAAATTCTCAAACGGAGAGATTCCATCTTTCCAGCAAATTCATAGATTCCTGACCGCGAGCTAATATTAAAAACGTCGAATGTGCCGTAAATTTCTCAAACGGAGAGATTCCATCTTTCCAGCAAATTCATAGATTCCTGACCGCGAGCTAATATTAAAAACGTCGAATGTGCCGTAAAATTCTCAAACGGAGAGATTCCATCTTTCCAGCAAATTCATAGATTCCTGACCGCGAGCTAATATTAAAAACGTCGAATGTGCCGTAAATTTCTCAAACGGAGAGATTCCATCTTTCCAGCAAATTCATAGATTCCTGATCGCGAGCTAATATTAAAAACGTCGAATGTGCCGTAAAATTCTCAAACGGAGAGATTACATCTTTCCAGCAAATTCATAGATTCCTGACCGCGTGCTAATATTAAAAACGTCGAATGTGCCGTAAAATTCTCAAACGGAGAGATTCCATCTTTCCAGCAAATTCATAGATTCCTGATCGCGAGCTAATATTAAAAACGTCGAATGTGCCGTAAAATTCTCAAACGGAGAGATTCCATCTTTCCAGCAAATTCATAGATTCCTCACCGCGAGCTAATATTAAAAACGTCGAATGTGCCGTAAAATTCTCAAACGGAGAGATTCCATCTTTCCAGCAAATTCATAGATTCCTGATCGCGAGCTAATATTAAAAACGTCGAATGTGCCGTAAATTTCTCAAACGGAGAGATTCCATCTTTCCAGCAAATTCATAGATTCCTGATCGCGAGCTAATATTAAAAACGTCGAATGTGCCGTAAAATTCTCAAACGGAGAGATTCCATCTTTCCAGCAAATTCATAGATTCCTGACCGCGAGCTAATATTAAAAACGTCGAATGTACCGTAAAATTCTCAAACGGAGAGATTCCATCTTTCCAGCAAATTCATAGATTCCTGACCGCGAGCTAATATTAAAAACGTCGAATGTGCCGTAAAATTCTCAAACGGAGAGATTCCATCTTTCCAGCAAATTCATAGATTCCTGACCGCGTGCTAATATTAAAAACGTCGAATGTGCCGTAAAATTCTCAAACGGAGAGATTCCATCTTTCCAGCAAATTCATAGATTCCTGATCGCGAGCTAATATTAAAAACGTCGAATGTGCCGTAAAATTCTCAAACGGAGAGATTCCATCTTTCCAGCAAATTCATAGATTCCTCACCGCGAGCTAATATTAAAAACGTCGAATGTGCCGTAAAATTCTCAAACGGAGAGATTCCATCTTTCCAGCAAATTCATAGATTCCTGATCGCGAGCTAATATTAAAAACGTCGAATGTGCCGTAAATTTCTCAAACGGAGAGATTCCATCTTTCCAGCAAATTCATAGATTCCTGATCGCGAGCTAATATTAAAAACGTCGAATGTGCCGTAAAATTCTCAAACGGAGAGATTCCATCTTTCCAGCAAATTCATAGATTCCTGACCGCGAGCTAATATTAAAAACGTCGAATGTACCGTAAAATTCTCAAACGGAGAGATTCCATCTTTCCAGCAAATTCATAGATTCCTGACCGCGAGCTAATATTAAAAACGTCGAATGTGCCGTAAAATTCTCAAACGGAGAGATTCCATCTTTCCAGCAAATTCATAGATTCCTGACCGCGAGCTAATATTAAAAACGTCGAATGTGCCGTAAAATTCTCAAACGGAGAGATTCCATCTTTCCAGCAAATTCATAGATTCCTGACCGCGAGCTAATATTAAAAACGTCGAATGTGCCGTAAATTTCTCAAACGGAGAGATTCCATCTTTCCAGCAAATTCATAGATTCCTGATCGCGAGCTAATATTAAAAACGTCGAGTGTGCCGTAAAATTCTCAAACGGAGAGATTCCATCTTTCCAGCAAATTCATAGATTCCTGACCGCGAGCTAATATTAAAAACGTCGAATGTGCCGTAAAATTCTCAAACGGAGAGATTCCATCTTTCCAGCAAATTCATAGATTCCTGACCGCGAGCTAATATTAAAAACGTCGAATGTGCCGTAAATTTCTCAAACGGAGAGATTCCATCTTTCCAGCAAATTCATAAATTCCTGACCGCGAGCTAATATTAAAAACGTCGAATGTGCCGTAAATTTCTCAAACGGAGAGATTCCATCTTTCCAGCAAATTCATAGATTCCTGATCGCGAGCTAATATTAAAAACGTCGAATGTGCCGTAAAATTCTCAAACGGAGAGATTCCATCTTTCCAGCAAATTCATAGATTCCTGACCGCGAGCTAATATTAAAAACGTCGAATGTGCCGTAAAATTCTCAAACGGAGAGATTCCATCTTTCCAGCAAATTCATAGATTCCTGATCGCGAGCTAATATTGAAAACGTCGAATGTGCCGTAAAATTCTCAAACGGAGAGATTCCATCTTTCCAGCAAATTCATAGATTCCAGCAAATTCGTAGATGAATGACGAATCAGGAATGATGAATGATGAATGATGAATCAGGAATGATGAATGATGAATCAGGAATCAGGAATGATGAATCAGGAATAAGGAATGATGAATGAGGTATGATGAATGATGAATCAGGAATGATGAATCAGGAATGATGAATCAGGAATCAGGAATCAGGAATGATGAATCAGGAATAAGGAATGATGAATCAGGAATGATGAATGATGAGTCAGTAATCAGGAATGATGAATCAGGAATGATGAATCAGGAATCAGGAATGATGAATCAGGAATCAGGAATGATGATTCAGGAATTATGGATGATGAATCAGGAATGATGAATGATGAATCAGGAATGATGAATCAGGAATCAGGAATGATGAATGATGAATCAGGAATGATGAATTAGGAATCAGGAATGATGAATGATGAATCAGGAATCAGCAATGATGAATGATGAATCAGGAATCAGCAATGATGAATCAGGAATCAGGAATGATGAATCAGGAATAATGAATGATGGATCAGGAATGATGAATCAGGAATGATGAATCAGGAATGATGAATCAGGAATCAGGAATGATGAATGATGAATCAGAAATCAGGAATGATGAATCAGGAATGATGAATCAGGAATCAGGAATCAGGAACGATGAATCAGGAATGATGAATGATGAATCAGGAATGATGAATCAGGAATGATGAATCAGCAATGATGAATCAGGAATCAGGAATCAGGAATGATGAATCAGGAATGATGAATGATGAATCAGGAAAGATGAATCAGGAATGATGAATCAGCAATGATGAATGATGAATCAGGAATCAGCAATGATGAATCAGGAATCAGGAATGATGAATCAGGAATGATGAATCAGGAATGATGAATCAGGAATCAGGAATCAGGAATGATGATTCAGGAATGATGAATGATGAATCAGGAATGATGAATGATGAATCAGGAATGATGAATCAGGAATCAGTATTGATGAATTATGAATCAGGAATCAGCAATGATGAATCAGGAATCAGGAATGATGAATCAGGAATGATGAATCAGGAATGATGAATGATGAATCAGGAATGATGAATGATGAATCAGGAATGATGAATCAGGAATTAGGAATCAGGAGTGATTAATCAGGAATCAGGAATGATGAATCAAGAATCAGGAATGATGAATCAGGAATGAGGAATGATCAACCAGGAATCAGGAATCATGAATCAGGAATGAGGAATGATGAATCAGGAATGATGAATGATGAATCAGGAATCAGGAGTCAGGAATGATGAATCAGGAATGATGAATGATGAATGATGAATCGGGAATGATGAATCAGGAATCAGGAATCAGGAATGATGAATCAGGAATCAGGAATGAGGAATGATGAATCAGGAATGAGGAATGATGAATCAGGAATGAGGAATGATGAATCAGGAATGAGGAATGATGAATTAGGAATCAGGAATGATGAATGATGAATCAGGAATCAGCAATGATGAATCAGGAATCAGGAATGATGAATCAGTAATGATGAATGATGAATCAGGATTGATGAATCAGGAATGATGAATCAGGAATCAGGAATCAGGAGTGATTAATCAGGAATCAGGAATGATGAATCAGGAATCAGGAATGATGAATCAGGAATGAGGAATGATGAATCAGGAATGAGGAATGATGAATCAGGAATGAGGAATGATGAATCAGGAATGAGGAATGATGAATCAGGAATCAGGAATGATGAATCAGGAATCAGGAATGATGAATGATATATCAGGAATCAGGAATGATGAATCAGGAAAGAGGAATGACGAATCAGGAATCAGGAATGGTGAATCATGAATCAGGAATCAGGAATAAGGAATGATGAATCAGGAATGATGAATAATGAGTCAGGAATCAGGAATGATGAATCAGGAATGATGAATCAGGAATCAGGAATCAGGAATCAGGAGTGATTAATCAGGAATCAGGAATGATGAATCAGGAATCAGGAATGATGAATCAGGAATGATGAATGATGAATCAGGAATGATGAATCAGGAATCAGGAATGATGAATTATGAATCAGGAATCAGCAATGATGAATCAGGAATCAGGAATGATGAATAAGGAATGATGAATGACGAATCAGGAATGATGAATGATGAATCAGGAATGATGAATCAGGAATTAGGAATCAGGAGTGATTAATCAGGAATCAGGAATGATGAATCAAGAATCAGGAATGATGAATCAGGAATGAGGAATGATCAATCAGGAATGAGGAATGATCAATCAGGAATCAGGAATGATGAATCAGGAATGAGGAATGATGAATCAGGAATGATGAATGATGAATCAGGAATCAGGAATCAGGAATGATGAATCAGGAATGATGAATGATGAATCGGGAATGATGAATCAGGAATCAGGAATCAGGAATGATGAATCAGGAATCAGGAATGATGAATCAGGAATGATGAATGATGAATCAGGAATCAGGAATGATGAATCAGGAATGATGAATCAGGAATCAGGAATGATGAATGATGAATCAGGAATCAGCAATGATGAATCAGGAATCAGGAATGATGAATCAGGAATGATGAATGATGAATCAGGATTGATGAATCAGGAATGATGAATCAGGAATCAGGAATCAGGAGTGATTAATCAGGAATCAGGAATGATGAATCAAGAATCAGGAATGATGAATCAGGAATGAGGAATGATCAATCAGGAATGAGGAATGATCAATCAGGAATCAGGAATGATGAATCAGGAATGAGGAATGATCAATCAGGAATGATGAATGATCAATCAGGAATCAGGAATGATGAATCAGGAATCAGGAATGATGAATCAGGAATGATGAATGCTGTATCAGGAATCAGGAATGATGAATCAGGAAAGAGGAATGACGAATCAGGAATCAGGAATGGTGAATCATGAATCAGGAATCAGGAATAATGAAACAGGAATCAGGAATGATGAATCAGGAATGATGCATCAGGAATGATGAATCAGCAATCAGGAATGATGAATCAGGAATCAGCAATGATCAATCAGGAATGATGAATGATGAATCAGGAATGATGAATCAGGAATCAGGAATGATGAATGACGAATCAGGAATCAGCAATGATGAATCAGGAATCAGGAATGATGAATCAGGAATGATGAATCAGGAATCAGGAATCAGGAATCAGGAGTGATTAATCAGGAATCAGGAATGATGAATCAGGAATCAGGAATGATGAATCAGGAATCAGGAATGATGAATCAGGAAAGAGGAATGATGAATCAGGAATCAGGAATGGTGAATCATGAATCAGGAATGATGAATCAGGAATCAGCAATGATGAATCAGGAATCAGGAATGATGAATCAGGAATGATGAATGATGAATCAGGATTGATGAATCAGGAATGATGAATCAGGAATCAGGAATCAGGAGTGATTAATCAGGAATCAGGAATGATGAATCAAGAATCAGGAATGATGAATCAGGAATGAGGAATGATCAATCAGGAATGAGGAATGATCAATCAGGAATCAGGAATGATGAATCAGGAATGAGGAATGATCAATCAGGAATGATGAATGATCAATCAGGAATCAGGAATGATGAATCAGGAATCAGGAATGATGAATGCTGTATCAGGAATCAGGAATGATGAATCAGGAAAGAGGAATGACGAATCAGGAATCAGGAATGGTGAATCATGAATCAGGAATCAGGAATAATGAAACAGGAATCAGGAATGATGAATCAGGAATGATGCATCAGGAATGATGAATCAGCAATCAGGAATGATGAATCAGGAATCAGCAATGATCAATCAGGAATGATGAATGATGAATCAGGAATGATGAATCAGGAATCAGGAATGATGAATGACGAATCAGGAATCAGCAATGATGAATCAGGAATCAGGAATGATGAATCAGGAATGATGAATCAGGAATCAGGAATAATGAAACAGGAATCAGGAATGATGAATCAGGAATGATGCATCAGGAATGATGAATCAGCAATCAGGAATGATGAATCAGGAATCAGGAATGATGAATCAGGAATCAGCAATGATCAATCAGGAATGATGAATGATGAATCAGGAATGATGAATCAGGAATCAGGAATGATGAATGATGAATCAGGAATCAGCAATGATGAATCAGGAATCAGGAATGATGAATCAGGAATGATGAATCAGGAATCAGGAATCAGGAATCAGGAGTGATTAATCAGGAATCAAGAATGATGAATCAGGAATCAGGAATGATGAATCAGGAATGATGAATGATGAATCAGGAATGATGAATCAGGAATCAGGAATGATGAATTATGAATCAGGAATCAGCAATGATGAATCAGGAATCAGGAATGATGAATCAGGAATGATGAATGATGAATCAGGAATGATGAATGATGAATCAGGAATGATGAATCAGGAATTAGGAATCAGGAGTGATTAATCAGGAATCAGGAATGATGAATCAAGAATCAGGAATGATGAATCAGGAATGAGGAATGATCAATCAGGAATGAGGAATGATCAATCAGGAATCAGGAATGATGAATCAGGAATGAGGAATGATGAATCAGGAATGATGAATGATGAATCAGGAATCAGGAATCAGGAATGATGAATCAGGAATGATGAATGATGAATCGGGAATGATGAATCAGGAATCAGGAATCAGGAATGATGAATCAGGAATCAGGAATGATGAATCAGGAATGATGAATGATGAATCAGGAATCAGGAATGATTAATCAGGAATCAGGAATGATGAATCAGGAATGATGAATGATGAGTCAGGAATCAGGAATGATGAATCAGGAATGATGAATGATGAATCAGGAATGATGAATGATGAATCAGGAATCAGCAATGATGAATCAGGAATGATGAATGATGAATCAGGAATCAGGAATGATGAATCAGGAATCAGGAATGATGAATCAGGAATTATGAATGATATATCAGGAATCAGGAATGATGAATCAGGAAAGAGGAATGACGAATCAGGAATCAGGAATTGTGAATCAGGAATCAGGAATCAGGAATGATGAATCAGGAATAAGGAATGATGAATCAGGAATGATGAATGATGAGTCAGGAATCAGGAATGATGAATGATGAATCAGGAATGATGAATGATGAATCAGGAATCAGGAATGATGAATGATGAATCAGGAATCAGCAATGATGAATCAGGAATGATGAATGATGAATCAGGAATGATGAATGATGAATCAGGAATGATGAATCAGGAATCAGGAATGATGAATGATGAATCAGGAATCAGCAATGATGAATCAGGAATCAGGAATGATGAATCAGGAATGATGAATCATGAATCAGGAATGATGAATCATGAATGATGAATCAGGAATCAGGAATCAGGAGTGATTAATCAGGAATCAGGAATGATCAATCAGGAATGAGGAATGATCAATCAGGAATCAGGAATGATGAATCAGGAATGAGGAATGATCAATCAGGAATGATGAATGATGAATCAGGAATCAGGAATCATGAATCAGGAATCAGGAATGATGAATCAGGAATGATGAATGATGTATCAGGAATCAGGAATGATGAATCAGGAAAGAGGAATGACGAATCAGGAATCAGGAATGGTGAATCAGGAATCAGGAATCAGGAATAATGAAACAGGAATCAGGAATGATGAATCAGGAATGATGCATCAGGAATGATGAATCAGCAATCAGGAATGATGAATCAGGAATCAGCAATGATCAATCAGGAATGATGAATGATGAATCAGGAATGATGAATCAGGAATCAGGAATGAAGAATGACGAATCAGGAATCAGCAATGATGAATCAGGAATCAGGAATGATGAATCAGGATTGATGAATCAGGAATCAGGAATCAGGAATCAGGAGTGATTAATCAGGAATGATGAATGATGTATCAGGAATCAGGAATGATGAATCAGGAAAGAGGAATCACGAATCAGGAATCAGGAATGGTGAATCATGAATCAGGAATCAGGAATAATGAAACAGGAATCAGGAATGATGAATCAGGAATGATGCATCAGGAATGATGAATCAGCAATCAGGAATGATGAATCAGGAATCAGCAATGATCAATCAGGAATGATGAATGATGAATCAGGAATGATGAATCAGGAATCAGGAATGATGAATGACGAATCAGGAATCAGCAATGATGAATCAGGAATCAGGAATGATGAATCAGGAATGATGAATCAGCAATCAGGAATCAGGAATCAGGAGTGATTAATCAGGAATCAGGAATGATGAATCAGGAATCAGGAATGATGAATCAGGAATCAGGAATGATGAATCAGGAAAGAGGAATGATGAATCAGGAATCAGGAATGGTGAATCATGAATCAGGAATGATGAATCAGGAATCAGGAATGATGAATCAGGAATCAGGAATGATGAATCAGGAATCAGGAATGATGAATCAGGAATCAGGAATGATGAATCAGGAATGGTGAATCAGGAATGATGAATCAGGAATCAGGAATGATGAATCAGGAATCAGGAAGCAGGAATGATGAATCAGGAATGATGAATGATGAATCAGGAATAATGAATCAGTAATGATGAATCAGGAATCAGGAATCAGGAATGATGAATCAGGAATCAGGAATCAGGAATGATGAATCAGGAATGATGAATGACGAATCAGGAATGATGAATGATGAATCAGGAATGATGAATGATGAATGATGAATCAGGAATCAGGAATGATGAATCAGGAATAAGGAATGATGAATCAGGAATGATGAATGATGTATCAGGAATCAGGAATGATGAATCAGGAATGAGGAATGATGAATCAGGAATGATGAATGATGAATCAGGAATCAGGAATCAGGAATGATGAATCAGGAATGATGAATGATGAATCGGGAATGATGAATCAGGAATCAGGAATCAGGAATGATGAATCAGGAATCAGGAATGATGAATCAGGAATGATGAATGATGAATCAGGAATCAGGAATGATTAATCAGGAATCAGGAATGATGAATCAGGAATGATGAATGATGAGTCAGGAATCAGGAATGATGAATCAGGAATGATGAATGATGAATCAGGAATGATGAATGATGAATCAGGAGGTCAGCAATGATCAATCAGGAATGATGAATGATGAATCAGGAATCAGGAATGATGAATCAGGAATCAGGAATGATGAATCAGGAATGATGAATGATATATCAGGAATCAGGAATGATGAATCAGGAAAGAGGAATGACGAATCAGGAATCAGGAATTGTGAATCAGGAATCAGGAATCAGGAATGATGAATCAGGAATAAGGAATGATGAATCAGGAATGATGAATGATGAGTCAGGAATCAGGAATGATGAATCAGGAATGATGAATGATGAATCAGGAATGATGAATGATGAATCAGGAATCAGGAATGATGAATGATGAATCAGGAATCAGCAATGATGAATCAGGAATGATGAATGATGAATCAGGAATGATGAATGATGAATCAGGAATGATGAATCAGGAATCAGGAATGATGAATGATGAATCAGGAATCAGCAATGATGAATCAGGAATCAGGAATGATGAATCAGGAATGATGAATCATGAATCAGGAATGATGAATCATGAATGATGAATCAGGAATCAGGAATCAGGAGTGATTAATCAGGAATCAGGAATGATGAATCAAGAATCAGGAATGATGAATCAGGAATGAGGAATGATCAATCAGGAATGAGGAATGATCAATCAGGAATCAGGAATGATGAATCAGGAATGAGGAATGATCAATCAGGAATGATGAATGATGAATCAGGAATCAGGAATGATGAATCAGGAATCAGGAATGATGAATCAGGAATGATGAATGATGTATCAGGAATCAGGAATGATGAATCAGGAAAGAGGAATGACGAATCAGGAATCAGGAATGGTGAATCATGAATCAGGAATCAGGAATAATGAAACAGGAATCAGGAATGATGAATCAGGAATGATGCATCAGGAATGATGAATCAGCAATCAGGAATGATGAATCAGGAATCAGCAATGATCAATCAGGAATGATGAATGATGAATCAGGAATGATGAATCAGGAATCAGGAATGATGAATGACGAATCAGGAATCAGCAATGATGAATCAGGAATCAGGAATGATGAATCAGGAATGATGAATCAGGAATCAGGAATCAGGAATCAGGAGTGATTAATCAGGAATGATGAATGATGTATCAGGAATCAGGAATGATGAATCAGGAAAGAGGAATCACGAATCAGGAATCAGGAATGGTGAATCATGAATCAGGAATCAGGAATAATGAAACAGGAATCAGGAATGATGAATCAGGAATGATGCATCAGGAATGATGAATCAGCAATCAGGAATGATGAATCAGGAATCAGCAATGATCAATCAGGAATGATGAATGATGAATCAGGAATGATGAATCAGGAATCAGGAATGATGAATGACGAATCAGGAATCAGCAATGATGAATCAGGAATCAGGAATGATGAATCAGGAATGATGAATCAGCAATCAGGAATCAGGAATCAGGAGTGATTAATCAGGAATCAGGAATGATGAATCAGGAATCAGGAATGATGAATCAGGAATCAGGAATGATGAATCAGGAAAGAGGAATGATGAATCAGGAATCAGGAATGGTGAATCATGAATCAGGAATGATGAATCAGGAATCAGGAATGATGAATCAGGAATCAGGAATGATGAATCAGGAATCATGAATGATGAATCAGGAATCAGGAATGATGAATCAGGAATGGTGAATCAGGAATGATGAATCAGGAATCAGGAATGATGAATCAGGAATCAGGAAGCAGGAATGATGAATCAGGAATGATGAATGATGAATCAGGAATAATGAATCAGTAATGATGAATCAGGAATCAGGAATCAGGAATGATGAATCAGGAATCAGGAATCAGGAATGATGAATCAGGAATGATGAATGACGAATCAGGAATGATGAATGATGAATCAGGAATGATGAATCAGGAATGATGAATGATGAATCAGGAATCAGGAATGATTAATCAGGAATCAGGAATGATGAATCAGGAATGATGAATGATGAGTCAGGAATCAGGAATGATGAATCAGGAATGATGAATGATGAATCAGGAATGATGAATGATGAATCAGGAATCAGCAATGATGAATCAGGAATGATGAATGATGAATCAGGAATCAGGAATGATGAATCAGGAATCAGGAATGATGAATCAGGAATGATGAATGATATATCAGGAATCAGGAATGATGAATCAGGAAAGAGGAATGACGAATCAGGAATCAGGAATTGTGAATCAGGAATCAGGAATCAGGAATGATGAATCAGGAATAAGGAATGATGAATCAGGAATGATGAATGATGAGTCAGGAATCAGGAATGATGAATCAGGAATGATGAATGATGAATCAGGAATGATGAATGATGAATCAGGAATCAGGAATGATGAATGATGAATCAGGAATCAGCAATGATGAATCAGGAATGATGAATGATGAATCAGGAATGATGAATGATGAATCAGGAATGATGAATCAGGAATCAGGAATGATGAATGATGAATCAGGAATCAGCAATGATGAATCAGGAATCAGGAATGATGAATCAGGAATGATGAATCATGAATCAGGAATGATGAATCATGAATGATGAATCAGGAATCAGGAATCAGGAGTGATTAATCAGGAATCAGGAATGATGAATCAAGAATCAGGAATGATGAATCAGGAATGAGGAATGATCAATCAGGAATGAGGAATGATCAATCAGGAATCAGGAATGATGAATCAGGAATGAGGAATGATCAATCAGGAATGATGAATGATGAATCAGGAATCAGGAATGATGAATCAGGAATCAGGAATGATGAATCAGGAATGATGAATGATGTATCAGGAATCAGGAATGATGAATCAGGAAAGAGGAATGACGAATCAGGAATCAGGAATGGTGAATCATGAATCAGGAATCAGGAATAAGGAATGATGAATCAGGAATGATGAATAATGAGTCAGGAATCAGGAATGATGAATCAGGAATGATGAATCAGGAAAGAGGAATGACGAATCAGGAATCAGGAATGGTGAATCATGAATCAGGAATCAGGAATAAGGAATGATGAATCAGGAATGATGAATAATGAGTCAGGAATCAGGAATGATGAATCAGGAATGATGAATCAGGAATCAGGAATCAGGAATCAGGAGTGATTAATCAGGAATCAGGAATGATGAATCAGGAATCAGGAATGATGAATCAGGAATGATGAATGATGAATCAGGAATGATGAATCAGGAATCAGGAATGATGAATTATGAATCAGGAATCAGCAATGATGAATCAGGAATCAGGAATGATGAATAAGGAATGATGAATGACGAATCAGGAATGATGAATGATGAATCAGGAATGATGAATCAGGAATTAGGAATCAGGAGTGATTAATCAGGAATCAGGAATGATGAATCAAGAATCAGGAATGATGAATCAGGAATGAGGAATGATCAATCAGGAATGAGGAATGATCAATCAGGAATCAGGAATGATGAATCAGGAATGAGGAATGATGAATCAGGAATGATGAATGATGAATCAGGAATCAGGAATCAGGAATGATGAATCAGGAATGATGAATGATGAATCGGGAATGATGAATCAGGAATCAGGAATCAGGAATGATGAATCAGGAATCAGGAATGATGAATCAGGAATGATGAATGATGAATCAGGAATCAGGAATGATGAATCAGGAATGATGAATCAGGAATCAGGAATGATGAATGATGAATCAGGAATCAGCAATGATGAATCAGGAATCAGGAATGATGAATCAGGAATGATGAATGATGAATCAGGATTGATGAATCAGGAATGATGAATCAGGAATCAGGAATCAGGAGTGATTAATCAGGAATCAGGAATGATGAATCAAGAATCAGGAATGATGAATCAGGAATGAGGAATGATCAATCAGGAATGAGGAATGATCAATCAGGAATCAGGAATGATGAATCAGGAATGAGGAATGATCAATCAGGAATGATGAATGATCAATCAGGAATCAGGAATGATGAATCAGGAATCAGGAATGATGAATCAGGAATGATGAATGCTGTATCAGGAATCAGGAATGATGAATCAGGAAAGAGGAATGACGAATCAGGAATCAGGAATGGTGAATCATGAATCAGGAATCAGGAATAATGAAACAGGAATCAGGAATGATGAATCAGGAATGATGCATCAGGAATGATGAATCAGCAATCAGGAATGATGAATCAGGAATCAGCAATGATCAATCAGGAATGATGAATGATGAATCAGGAATGATGAATCAGGAATCAGGAATGATGAATGACGAATCAGGAATCAGCAATGATGAATCAGGAATCAGGAATGATGAATCAGGAATGATGAATCAGGAATCAGGAATCAGGAATCAGGAGTGATTAATCAGGAATCAGGAATGATGAATCAGGAATCAGGAATGATGAATCAGGAATCAGGAATGATGAATCAGGAAAGAGGAATGATGAATCAGGAATCAGGAATGGTGAATCATGAATCAGGAATGATGAATCAGGAATCAGCAATGATGAATCAGGAATCAGGAATGATGAATCAGGAATGATGAATGATGAATCAGGATTGATGAATCAGGAATGATGAATCAGGAATCAGGAATCAGGAGTGATTAATCAGGAATCAGGAATGATGAATCAAGAATCAGGAATGATGAATCAGGAATGAGGAATGATCAATCAGGAATGAGGAATGATCAATCAGGAATCAGGAATGATGAATCAGGAATGAGGAATGATCAATCAGGAATGATGAATGATCAATCAGGAATCAGGAATGATGAATCAGGAATCAGGAATGATGAATGCTGTATCAGGAATCAGGAATGATGAATCAGGAAAGAGGAATGACGAATCAGGAATCAGGAATGGTGAATCATGAATCAGGAATCAGGAATAATGAAACAGGAATCAGGAATGATGAATCAGGAATGATGCATCAGGAATGATGAATCAGCAATCAGGAATGATGAATCAGGAATCAGCAATGATCAATCAGGAATGATGAATGATGAATCAGGAATGATGAATCAGGAATCAGGAATGATGAATGACGAATCAGGAATCAGCAATGATGAATCAGGAATCAGGAATGATGAATCAGGAATGATGAATCAGGAATCAGGAATAATGAAACAGGAATCAGGAATGATGAATCAGGAATGATGCATCAGGAATGATGAATCAGCAATCAGGAATGATGAATCAGGAATCAGGAATGATGAATCAGGAATCAGCAATGATCAATCAGGAATGATGAATCAGGAATGATGAATCAGGAATCAGGAATGATGAATGATGAATCAGGAATCAGCAATGATGAATCAGGAATCAGGAATGATGAATCAGGAATGATGAATCAGGAATCAGGAATCAGGAATCAGGAGTGATTAATCAGGAATCAAGAATGATGAATCAGGAATCAGGAATGATGAATCAGGAATGATGAATGATGAATCAGGAATGATGAATCAGGAATCAGGAATGATGAATGATGAATCAGGAATGATGAATGATGAATCAGGAATCAGGAATGATGAATCAGGAATCAGGAATGATGAATCAGGAATGATGAATGATGAATCAGGAATCAGGAATGATGAATCAGGAATGGTGAATCAGGAATGATGAATCAGGAATCAGGAATGATGAATCAGGAATCAGGAAGCAGGAATGATGAATCAGGAATGATGAATGATGAATCAGGAATAATGAATCAGTAATGATGAATCAGGAATCAGGAATCAGGAATGATGAATCAGGAATCAGGAATCAGGAATGATGAATCAGGAATGATGAATGACGAATCAGGAATGATGAATGATGAATCAGGAATGATGAATCAGGAATGATGAATCAGGAATCAGGAATGATTAATCAGGAATCAGGAATGATGAATCAGGAATGATGAATGATGAGTCAGGAATCAGGAATGATGAATCAGGAATGATGAATGATGAATCAGGAATGATGAATGATGAATCAGGAATCAGCAATGATGAATCAGGAATGATGAATGATGAATCAGGAATCAGGAATGATGAATCAGGAATCAGGAATGATGAATCAGGAATGATGAATGATATATCAGGAATCAGGAATGATGAATCAGGAAAGAGGAATGACGAATCAGGAATCAGGAATTGTGAATCAGGAATCAGGAATCAGGAATGATGAATCAGGAATAAGGAATGATGAATCAGGAATGATGAATGATGAGTCAGGAATCAGGAATGATGAATCAGGAATGATGAATGATGAATCAGGAATGATGAATGATGAATCAGGAATCAGGAATGATGAATGATGAATCAGGAATCAGCAATGATGAATCAGGAATGATGAATGATGAATCAGGAATGATGAATGATGAATCAGGAATGATGAATCAGGAATCAGGAATGATGAATGATGAATCAGGAATCAGCAATGATGAATCAGGAATCAGGAATGATGAATCAGGAATGATGAATCATGAATCAGGAATGATGAATCATGAATGATGAATCAGGAATCAGGAATCAGGAGTGATTAATCAGGAATCAGGAATGATGAATCAAGAATCAGGAATGATGAATCAGGAATGAGGAATGATCAATCAGGAATGAGGAATGATCAATCAGGAATCAGGAATGATGAATCAGGAATGAGGAATGATCAATCAGGAATGATGAATGATGAATCAGGAATCAGGAATGATGAATCAGGAATCAGGAATGATGAATCAGGAATGATGAATGATGTATCAGGAATCAGGAATGATGAATCAGGAAAGAGGAATGACGAATCAGGAATCAGGAATGGTGAATCATGAATCAGGAATCAGGAATAAGGAATGATGAATCAGGAATGATGAATAATGAGTCAGGAATCAGGAATGATGAATCAGGAATGATGAATCAGGAAAGAGGAATGACGAATCAGGAATCAGGAATGGTGAATCATGAATCAGGAATCAGGAATAAGGAATGATGAATCAGGAATGATGAATAATGAGTCAGGAATCAGGAATGATGAATCAGGAATGATGAATCAGGAATCAGGAATCAGGAATCAGGAGTGATTAATCAGGAATCAGGAATGATGAATCAGGAATCAGGAATGATGAATCAGGAATGATGAATGATGAATCAGGAATGATGAATCAGGAATCAGGAATGATGAATTATGAATCAGGAATCAGCAATGATGAATCAGGAATCAGGAATGATGAATAAGGAATGATGAATGACGAATCAGGAATGATGAATGATGAATCAGGAATGATGAATCAGGAATTAGGAATCAGGAGTGATTAATCAGGAATCAGGAATGATGAATCAAGAATCAGGAATGATGAATCAGGAATGAGGAATGATCAATCAGGAATGAGGAATGATCAATCAGGAATCAGGAATGATGAATCAGGAATGAGGAATGATGAATCAGGAATGATGAATGATGAATCAGGAATCAGGAATCAGGAATGATGAATCAGGAATGATGAATGATGAATCGGGAATGATGAATCAGGAATCAGGAATCAGGAATGATGAATCAGGAATCAGGAATGATGAATCAGGAATGATGAATGATGAATCAGGAATCAGGAATGATGAATCAGGAATGATGAATCAGGAATCAGGAATGATGAATGATGAATCAGGAATCAGCAATGATGAATCAGGAATCAGGAATGATGAATCAGGAATGATGAATCAGGAATCAGGAATCAGGAATCAGGAGTGATTAATCAGGAATCAGGAATGATGAATCAGGAATCAGGAATGATGAATCAGGAATGATGAATGATGAATCAGGAATGATGAATCAGGAATCAGGAATGATGAATTATGAATCAGGAATCAGCAATGATGAATCAGGAATCAGGAATGATGAATAAGGAATGATGAATGACGAATCAGGAATGATGAATGATGAATCAGGAATGATGAATCAGGAATTAGGAATCAGGAGTGATTAATCAGGAATCAGGAATGATGAATCAAGAATCAGGAATGATGAATCAGGAATGAGGAATGATCAATCAGGAATGAGGAATGATCAATCAGGAATCAGGAATGATGAATCAGGAATGAGGAATGATGAATCAGGAATGATGAATGATGAATCAGGAATCAGGAATCAGGAATGATGAATCAGGAATGATGAATGATGAATCGGGAATGATGAATCAGGAATCAGGAATCAGGAATGATGAATCAGGAATCAGGAATGATGAATCAGGAATGATGAATGATGAATCAGGAATCAGGAATGATGAATCAGGAATGATGAATCAGGAATCAGGAATGATGAATGATGAATCAGGAATCAGCAATGATGAATCAGGAATCAGGAATGATGAATCAGGAATGATGAATGATGAATCAGGATTGATGAATCAGGAATGATGAATCAGGAATCAGGAATCAGGAGTGATTAATCAGGAATCAGGAATGATGAATCAAGAATCAGGAATGATGAATCAGGAATGAGAATGATCAATCAGGAATGAGGAATGATCAATCAGGAATCAGGAATGATGAATCAGGAATGAGGAATGATCAATCAGGAATGATGAATGATCAATCAGGAATCAGGAATGATGAATCAGGAATCAGGAATGATGAATCAGGAATGATGAATGCTGTATCAGGAATCAGGAATGATGAATCAGGAAAGAGGAATGACGAATCAGGAATCAGGAATGGTGAATCATGAATCAGGAATCAGGAATAATGAAACAGGAATCAGGAATGATGAATCAGGAATGATGCATCAGGAATGATGAATCAGCAATCAGGAATGATGAATCAGGAATCAGCAATGATCAATCAGGAATGATGAATGATGAATCAGGAATGATGAATCAGGAATCAGGAATGATGAATGACGAATCAGGAATCAGCAATGATGAATCAGGAATCAGGAATGATGAATCAGGAATGATGAATCAGGAATCAGGAATCAGGAATCAGGAGTGATTAATCAGGAATCAGGAATGATGAATCAGGAATCAGGAATGATGAATCAGGAATCAGGAATGATGAATCAGGAAAGAGGAATGATGAATCAGGAATCAGGAATGGTGAATCATGAATCAGGAATGATGAATCAGGAATCAGCAATGATGAATCAGGAATCAGGAATGATGAATCAGGAATGATGAATGATGAATCAGGATTGATGAATCAGGAATGATGAATCAGGAATCAGGAATCAGGAGTGATTAATCAGGAATCAGGAATGATGAATCAAGAATCAGGAATGATGAATCAGGAATGAGGAATGATCAATCAGGAATGAGGAATGATCAATCAGGAATCAGGAATGATGAATCAGGAATGAGGAATGATCAATCAGGAATGATGAATGATCAATCAGGAATCAGGAATGATGAATCAGGAATCAGGAATGATGAATGCTGTATCAGGAATCAGGAATGATGAATCAGGAAAGAGGAATGACGAATCAGGAATCAGGAATGGTGAATCATGAATCAGGAATCAGGAATAATGAAACAGGAATCAGGAATGATGAATCAGGAATGATGCATCAGGAATGATGAATCAGCAATCAGGAATGATGAATCAGGAATCAGCAATGATCAATCAGGAATGATGAATGATGAATCAGGAATGATGAATCAGGAATCAGGAATGATGAATGACGAATCAGGAATCAGCAATGATGAATCAGGAATCAGGAATGATGAATCAGGAATGATGAATCAGGAATCAGGAATAATGAAACAGGAATCAGGAATGATGAATCAGGAATGATGCATCAGGAATGATGAATCAGCAATCAGGAATGATGAATCAGGAATCAGGAATGATGAATCAGGAATCAGCAATGATCAATCAGGAATGATGAATGATGAATCAGGAATGATGAATCAGGAATCAGGAATGATGAATGATGAATCAGGAATCAGCAATGATGAATCAGGAATCAGGAATGATGAATCAGGAATGATGAATCAGGAATCAGGAATCAGGAATCAGGAGTGATTAATCAGGAATCAAGAATGATGAATCAGGAATCAGGAATGATGAATCAGGAATGATGAATGATGAATCAGGAATGATGAATCAGGAATCAGGAATGATGAATTATGAATCAGGAATCAGCAATGATGAATCAGGAATCAGGAATGATGAATCAGGAATGATGAATGATGAATCAGGAATGATGAATGATGAATCAGGAATGATGAATCAGGAATTAGGAATCAGGAGTGATTAATCAGGAATCAGGAATGATGAATCAAGAATCAGGAATGATGAATCAGGAATGAGGAATGATCAATCAGGAATGAGGAATGATCAATCAGGAATCAGGAATGATGAATCAGGAATGAGGAATGATGAATCAGGAATGATGAATGATGAATCAGGAATCAGGAATCAGGAATGATGAATCAGGAATGATGAATGATGAATCGGGAATGATGAATCAGGAATCAGAATCAGGAATGATGAATCAGGAATCAGGAATGATGAATCAGGAATGATGAATGATGAATCAGGAATCAGGAATGATTAATCAGGAATCAGGAATGATGAATCAGGAATGATGAATGATGAGTCAGGAATCAGGAATGATGAATCAGGAATGATGAATGATGAATCAGGAATGATGAATGATGAATCAGGAATCAGCAATGATGAATCAGGAATGATGAATGATGAATCAGGAATCAGGAATGATGAATCAGGAATCAGGAATGATGAATCAGGAATTATGAATGATATATCAGGAATCAGGAATGATGAATCAGGAAAGAGGAATGACGAATCAGGAATCAGGAATTGTGAATCAGGAATCAGGAATCAGGAATGATGAATCAGGAATAAGGAATGATGAATCAGGAATGATGAATGATGAGTCAGGAATCAGGAATGATGAATGATGAATCAGGAATGATGAATGATGAATCAGGAATCAGGAATGATGAATGATGAATCAGGAATCAGCAATGATGAATCAGGAATGATGAATGATGAATCAGGAATGATGAATGATGAATCAGGAATGATGAATCAGGAATCAGAATGATGAATGATGAATCAGGAATCAGCAATGATGAATCAGGAATCAGGAATGATGAATCAGGAATGATGAATCATGAATCAGGAATGATGAATCATGAATGATGAATCAGGAATCAGGAATCAGGAGTGATTAATCAGGAATCAGGATGATCAATCAGGAATGAGGAATGATCAATCAGGAATCAGGAATGATCAATCAGGAATCAGGAATGATCAATCAGGAATGATGAATGATCAATCAGGAATCAGGAATCATGAATCAGGAATCAGGAATGATGAATCAGGAATGATGAATGATGTATCAGGAATCAGGAATGATGAATCAGGAAAGAGGAATGACGAATCAGGAATCAGGAATGGTGAATCAGGAATCAGGAATCAGGAATAATGAAACAGGAATCAGGAATGATGAATCAGAATGATGCATCAGGAATGATGAATCAGCAATCAGGAATGATGAATCAGGAATCAGCAATGATCAATCAGGAATGATGAATGATGAATCAGGAATGATGAATCAGGAATCAGGAATGAAGAATGACGAATCAGGAATCAGCAATGATGAATCAGGAATCAGGAATGATGAATCAGGATTGATGAATCAGGAATCAGGAATCAGGAATCAGGAGTGATTAATCAGGAATGATGAATGATGTATCAGGAATCAGGAATGATGAATCAGGAAAGAGGAATCACGAATCAGGAATCAGGAATGGTGAATCATGAATCAGGAATCAGGAATAATGAAACAGGAATCAGGAATGATGAATCAGGAATGATGCATCAGGAATGATGAATCAGCAATCAGGAATGATGAATCAGGAATCAGCAATGATCAATCAGGAATGATGAATGATGAATCAGGAATGATGAATCAGGAATCAGGAATGATGAATGACGAATCAGGAATCAGCAATGATGAATCAGGAATCAGGAATGATGAATCAGGAATGATGAATCAGCAATCAGGAATCAGGAATCAGGAGTGATTAATCAGGAATCAGGAATGATGAATCAGGAATCAGGAATGATGAATCAGGAATCAGGAATGATGAATCAGGAAAGAGGAATGATGAATCAGGAATCAGGAATGGTGAATCATGAATCAGGAATGATGAATCAGGAATCAGGAATGATGAATCAGGAATCAGGAATGATGAATCAGGAATCAGGAATGATGAATCAGGAATCAGGAATGATGAATCAGGAATGGTGAATCAGGAATGATGAATCAGGAATCAGGAATGATGAATCAGGAATCAGGAAGCAGGAATGATGAATCAGGAATGATGAATGATGAATCAGGAATAATGAATCAGTAATGATGAATCAGGAATCAGGAATCAGGAATGATGAATCAGGAATCAGGAATCAGGAATGATGAATCAGGAATGATGAATGACGAATCAGGAATGATGAATGATGAATCAGGAATGATGAATGATGAATGATGAATCAGGAATCAGGAATGATGAATCAGGAATAAGGAATGATGAATCAGGAATGATGAATGATGTATCAGGAATCAGGAATGATGAATCAGGAATGAGGAATGATGAATCAGGAATGATGAATGATGAATCAGGAATCAGGAATCAGGAATGATGAATCAGGAATGATGAATGATGAATCGGGAATGATGAATCAGGAATCAGGAATCAGGAATGATGAATCAGGAATCAGGAATGATGAATCAGGAATGATGAATGATGAATCAGGAATCAGGAATGATTAATCAGGAATCAGGAATGATGAATCAGGAATGATGAATGATGAGTCAGGAATCAGGAATGATGAATCAGGAATGATGAATGATGAATCAGGAATGATGAATGATGAATCAGGAGTCAGCAATGATCAATCAGGAATGATGAATGATGAATCAGGAATCAGGAATGATGAATCAGGAATCAGGAATGATGAATCAGGAATGATGAATGATATATCAGGAATCAGGAATGATGAATCAGGAAAGAGGAATGACGAATCAGGAATCAGGAATTGTGAATCAGGAATCAGGAATCAGGAATGATGAATCAGGAATAAGGAATGATGAATCAGGAATGATGAATGATGAGTCAGGAATCAGGAATGATGAATCAGGAATGATGAATGATGAATCAGGAATGATGAATGATGAATCAGGAATCAGGAATGATGAATGATGAATCAGGAATCAGCAATGATGAATCAGGAATGATGAATGATGAATCAGGAATGATGAATGATGAATCAGGAATGATGAATCAGGAATCAGGAATGATGAATGATGAATCAGGAATCAGCAATGATGAATCAGGAATCAGGAATGATGAATCAGGAATGATGAATCATGAATCAGGAATGATGAATCATGAATGATGAATCAGGAATCAGGAATCAGGAGTGATTAATCAGGAATCAGGAATGATGAATCAAGAATCAGGAATGATGAATCAGGAATGAGGAATGATCAATCAGGAATGAGGAATGATCAATCAGGAATCAGGAATGATGAATCAGGAATGAGGAATGATCAATCAGGAATGATGAATGATGAATCAGGAATCAGGAATGATGAATCAGGAATCAGGAATGATGAATCAGGAATGATGAATGATGTATCAGGAATCAGGAATGATGAATCAGGAAAGAGGAATGACGAATCAGGAATCAGGAATGGTGAATCATGAATCAGGAATCAGGAATAATGAAACAGGAATCAGGAATGATGAATCAGGAATGATGCATCAGGAATGATGAATCAGCAATCAGGAATGATGAATCAGGAATCAGCAATGATCAATCAGGAATGATGAATGATGAATCAGGAATGATGAATCAGGAATCAGGAATGATGAATGACGAATCAGGAATCAGCAATGATGAATCAGGAATCAGGAATGATGAATCAGGAATGATGAATCAGGAATCAGGAATCAGGAATCAGGAGTGATTAATCAGGAATGATGAATGATGTATCAGGAATCAGGAATGATGAATCAGGAAAGAGGAATCACGAATCAGGAATCAGGAATGGTGAATCATGAATCAGGAATCAGGAATAATGAAACAGGAATCAGGAATGATGAATCAGGAATGATGCATCAGGAATGATGAATCAGCAATCAGGAATGATGAATCAGGAATCAGCAATGATCAATCAGGAATGATGAATGATGAATCAGGAATGATGAATCAGGAATCAGGAATGATGAATGACGAATCAGGAATCAGCAATGATGAATCAGGAATCAGGAATGATGAATCAGGAATGATGAATCAGCAATCAGGAATCAGGAATCAGGAGTGATTAATCAGGAATCAGGAATGATGAATCAGGAATCAGGAATGATGAATCAGGAATCAGGAATGATGAATCAGGAAAGAGGAATGATGAATCAGGAATCAGGAATGGTGAATCATGAATCAGGAATGATGAATCAGGAATCAGGAATGATGAATCAGGAATCAGGAATGATGAATCAGGAATCATGAATGATGAATCAGGAATCAGGAATGATGAATCAGGAATGGTGAATCAGGAATGATGAATCAGGAATCAGGAATGATGAATCAGGAATCAGGAAGCAGGAATGATGAATCAGGAATGATGAATGATGAATCAGGAATAATGAATCAGTAATGATGAATCAGGAATCAGGAATCAGGAATGATGAATCAGGAATCAGGAATCAGGAATGATGAATCAGGAATGATGAATGACGAATCAGGAATGATGAATGATGAATCAGGAATGATGAATCAGGAATGATGAATGATGAATCAGGAATCAGGAATGATTAATCAGGAATCAGGAATGATGAATCAGGAATGATGAATGATGAGTCAGGAATCAGGAATGATGAATCAGGAATGATGAATGATGAATCAGGAATGATGAATGATGAATCAGGAATCAGCAATGATGAATCAGGAATGATGAATGATGAATCAGGAATCAGGAATGATGAATCAGGAATCAGGAATGATGAATCAGGAATGATGAATGATATATCAGGAATCAGGAATGATGAATCAGGAAAGAGGAATGACGAATCAGGAATCAGGAATTGTGAATCAGGAATCAGGAATCAGGAATGATGAATCAGGAATAAGGAATGATGAATCAGGAATGATGAATGATGAGTCAGGAATCAGGAATGATGAATCAGGAATGATGAATGATGAATCAGAATGATGAATGATGAATCAGGAATCAGGAATGATGAATGATGAATCAGGAATCAGCAATGATGAATCAGGAATGATGAATGATGAATCAGGAATGATGAATGATGAATCAGGAATGATGAATCAGGAATCAGGAATGATGAATGATGAATCAGAATCAGCAATGATGAATCAGGAATCAGGAATGATGAATCAGGAATGATGAATCATGAATCAGGAATGATGAATCATGAATGATGAATCAGGAATCAGGAATCAGGAGTGATTAATCAGGAATCAGGAATGATGAATCAAGAATCAGGAATGATGAATCAGGAATGAGGAATGATCAATCAGGAATGAGGAATGATCAATCAGGAATCAGGAATGATGAATCAGGAATGAGGAATGATCAATCAGGAATGATGAATGATGAATCAGGAATCAGGAATATGAATCAGGAATCAGGAATGATGAATCAGGAATGATGAATGATGTATCAGGAATCAGGAATGATGAATCAGGAAAGAGGAATGACGAATCAGGAATCAGGAATGGTGAATCATGAATCAGGAATCAGGAATAAGGAATGATGAATCAGGAATGATGAATAATGAGTCAGGAATCAGGAATGATGAATCAGGAATGATGAATCAGGAAAGAGGAATGACGAATCAGGAATCAGGAATGGTGAATCATGAATCAGGAATCAGGAATAAGGAATGATGAATCAGGAATGATGAATAATGAGTCAGGAATCAGGAATGATGAATCAGGAATGATGAATCAGGAATCAGGAATCAGGAATCAGGAGTGATTAATCAGGAATCAGGAATGATGAATCAGGAATCAGGAATGATGAATCAGGAATGATGAATGATGAATCAGGAATGATGAATCAGGAATCAGGAATGATGAATTATGAATCAGGAATCAGCAATGATGAATCAGGAATCAGGAATGATGAATAAGGAATGATGAATGACGAATCAGGAATGATGAATGATGAATCAGGAATGATGAATCAGGAATTAGGAATCAGGAGTGATTAATCAGGAATCAGGAATGATGAATCAAGAATCAGGAATGATGAATCAGGAATGAGGAATGATCAATCAGGAATGAGGAATGATCAATCAGGAATCAGGAATGATGAATCAGGAATGAGGAATGATGAATCAGGAATGATGAATGATGAATCAGGAATCAGGAATCAGGAATGATGAATCAGGAATGATGAATGATGAATCGGGAATGATGAATCAGGAATCAGGAATCAGGAATGATGAATCAGGAATCAGGAATGATGAATCAGGAATGATGAATGATGAATCAGGAATAAGGAATGATGAATCAGGAATGATGAATCAGGAATCAGGAATGATGAATGATGAATCAGGAATCAGCAATGATGAATCAGGAATCAGGAATGATGAATCAGGAATGATGAATGATGAATCAGGATTGATGAATCAGGAATGATGAATCAGGAATCAGGAATCAGGAGTGATTAATCAGGAATCAGGAATGATGAATCAAGAATCAGGAATGATCAATCAGGAATGAGGAATGATCAATCAGGAATGAGGAATGATCAATCAGGAATCAGGAATGATGAATCAGGAATGAGGAATGATCAATCAGGAATGATGAATGATCAATCAGGAATCAGGAATGATGAATCAGGAATCAGGAATGATGAATCAGGAATGATGAATGCTGTATCAGGAATCAGGAATGATGAATCAGGAAAGAGGAATGACGAATCAGGAATCAGGAATGGTGAATCATGAATCAGGAATCAGGAATAATGAAACAGGAATCAGGAATGATGAATCAGGAATGATGCATCAGGAATGATGAATCAGCAATCAGGAATGATGAATCAGGAATCAGCAATGATCAATCAGGAATGATGAATGATGAATCAGGAATGATGAATCAGGAATCAG
>JAOWCC010001553.1:0-49806 GCA_030867875.1 Actinernus sp. WN-2022 | reverse complement strand
AATGATGTATCAGGAATCAGGAATGATGAATCAGGAAAGAGGAATGATGAATCAGGAATCAGGAATGGTGAATCATGAATCAGGAATGATGAATCAGGAATCAGGAATGATGAATCAGGAATCAGGAATGATGAATCGGGAATAAGGAATGATCAATCAGGAATGATGAATGATGAATCAGGAATCAGCAATGATGAATCAGGAATCAGGAATGATGAATGATGAATCAGGAATCAGGAATCAGGAATTATGAATCAGGAATGAGGAATGATTAATCAGGAATGAAGAATGATGAATCAGGAATGAAGAATGATGAATCAGGAATGATGAATCAGGAATGATGAATCAGGAATCAGGAATCAGGAATGATGAATCAGGAATCAGGAATGATGAATCAGGAATGAGGAATGATCAATCAGGAATCAGGAATGATGAATCAGGAATCAGGAATGATGAATCAGGAATGAGTAATGATGAATCAGGAATGAGGAATGATGAATCAGGAATCAGGAATGATGAATCAAGAATCAGGAATGATGAATCAGGAATGATAAATCAGGAATCAGGAATGATGAATCAGGAATGATGAATGATGAATCAGGAATGATGAATGATGTATCAGGAATCAGGAATGATGAATCAGGAAAGAGGAATGATGAATCAGGAATCAGGATTGGTGAATCAGGATTCAGGAATGATGAATAAGGAATGACGAATGATGAATCAGGAATGATGAATGATGAATCAGGAATGATGAATGATGAATCAGGAATCAGGAATCAGGAATGAGGAATGATGAATCAGGAATGAGGATTGATGAATCAGGAATGAGGAATCATGAATCAGGAATGAGGAATGATGAATCAGGAATCAGGAATGATGAATCAGGAATGATGAATCAGGAAAGAGGAATGATGAATCAGGAATCAGGATTGGTGAATCATGAATCAGGACTGATGAATCTGGAATCAGGAATGATGAATCAGGAATCAGGAATGATGAATCAGGAATGATGAATGATGTAACAGGAATCAGGAATGATGAATCAGGAAAGAGGAATGATGAATCAGGAATCAGGAATGGTGAATCATGAATCAGGAATGATGAATCAGGAATCAGGAATGATGAATCAGGAATCAGGAATGATGAATCGGGAATAAGGAATGATCAATCAGGAATGATGAATGATGAATCAGGAATCAGCAATGATGAATCAGGAATCAGGAATGATGAATGATGAATCAGGAATCAGGAATGATGAATCAGGAATCAGGAATGATGAATCAGGAATCAAGAATGATGAATCAGGAATGATGAATGATGAATCAGGAATCAGGAATGATGAATCAGGAATCAGGAATGATCAATCAGGAATGATGAATGATGAATCAGGAATCAGGAATGATGAATCAGGAATCAGGAATGATGAATCAGGAATAATGAATCAGGATTCAGGAATGATGAATAAGGAATGACGAATGATGAATCAGGAATGATGAATGATGAATCAGGAATGATGAATGATGAATCAGGAATGATGAATGAGGAATCAGGAATCAGGAATGATGAATCAGGAATCAGGAATGATGAATCAGGAATCAGGAATGATGAATCAGGAATGAGGAATGATGAATCAGGAATCAGGAATGATGAATCAGGAATCAGTAATGATGAATCAGGAATGAGGAATGATGAATCAGGAATCAGGAATGATGAATCAGGAATCAGGAATGATGAATCAGGAATGATAAATCAGGAATGAGGAATGATGAATCAGGAATGATGAATGATGAATCAGGAATGATGAATGATGTATCAGGAATCAGGAATGATGAATCAGGAAAGAGGAATGATGAATCAGGAATCAGGATTGGTGAATCATGAATCAGGACTGATGAATCTGGAATCAGGAATGATGAATCAGGAATCAGGAATGATGAATCAGGAATGATGAATGATGTGACAGGAATCAGGAATGATGAATCAGGAAAGAGGAATGATGAATCAGGAATCAGGAATGGTGAATCATGAATCAGGAATGATGAATCAGGAATCAGGAATGATGAATCAGGAATCAGGAATGATGAATCGGGAATAAGGAATGATCAATCAGGAATGATGAATGATGAATCAGGAATCAGCAATGATGAATCAGGAATCAGGAATGATGAATGATGAATCAGGAATCAGGAATGATGAATCAGGAATCAGGAATGATGAATCAGGAATCAAGAATGATGAATCAGGAATGATGAATGATGAATCAGGAATGAGGAATGATGAATCAGGAATCAGGAATGATCAATCAGGAATGATGAATGATGAATCAGGAATCAGGAATGATGAATCAGGAATCAGGAATGATGAATCAGGAATGAGGATTGATGAATCAGGAATGAGGAATCATGAATCAGGAATGAGGAATGATGAATCAGGAATCAGGAATGATGAATCAGGAATGATGAATCAGGAATCAGGAATGATGAATCAGGAATGATGAATCAGGAATCAGGAATCAGGAATGATGAATCAGGAATCAGGAATGATGAATCAGGAATGAGGAATGATCAATCAGGAATAAGGAATGATGAATCAGGAATCAGGAATGATGAATCAGGAATGAGTAATGATGAATCAGGAATGAGGAATGATGAATCAGGAATGAGGAATGATGAATCAGGAATCAGGAATGATGAATCAGGAATGATAAATCAGAAATCAGGAATGATGAATCAGGAATGATGAATGATGAATCAGGAATGATGAATGATGAATCAGGAAAGAGGAATGATGAATCAGGAATCAGGATTGGTGAATCATGAATAAGGACTGATGAATCTGGAATCAGGAATGATGAATCAGGAATCAGGAATGATGAATCAGGAATGATGAATGATGAATCAGGAATGAGGAATGATGAATCAGGAATGAGGAATGATGAATCAGGAATCAGGAATGATGAATCAGGAATCAGTAATGATGAATCAGGAATGAGGAATGATGAATCAGGAATCAGGAATGATGAATCAGGAATCAGGAATGATGAATCAGGAATGATAAATCAGGAATCAGGAATGATGAATCAGGAATGATGAATGATGAATCAGGAATGATGAATGATGTATCAGGAATCAGGAATGATGAATCAGGAAAGAGGAATGATGAATCAGGAATCAGGATTGGTGAATCATGAATCAGGACTGATGAATCTGGAATCAGGAATGATGAATCAGGAATCAGGAATGATGAATCAGGAATGATGAATGATGTAACAGGAATCAGGAATGATGAATCAGGAAAGAGGAATGATGAATCAGGAATCAGGAATGGTGAATCATGAATCAGGAATGATGAATCAGGAATCAGGAATGATGAATCAGGAATCAGGAATGATGAATCGGGAATAAGGAATGATCAATCAGGAATGATGAATGATGAATCAGGAATCAGCAATGATGAATCAGGAATCAGGAATGATGAATCAGGAATGATGAATGATGAATCAGGAATCAGGAATGATGAATCAGGAATGAGGATTGATGAATCAGGAATGAGGAATCATGAATCAGGAATGAGGAATGATGAATCAGGAATCAGGAATGATGAATCAGGAATGATGAATCAGGAATCAGGAATGATGAATCAGGAATGATGAATCAGGAATCAGGAATCAGGAATGATGAATCAGGAATGAGGAATGATGAATCAGGAATGAGGAATGATGAATCAGGAATCAGGAATGATGAATCAGGAATCAGTAATGATGAATCAGGAATGAGGAATGATGAATCAGGAATGAGGAATGATGAATCAGGAATCAGGAATGATGAATCAGGAATGATAAATCAGGAATCAGGAATGATGAATCAGGAATGATGAATGATGAATCAGGAATGATGAATGATGTATCAGGAATCAGGAATGATGAATCAGGAAAGAGGAATGATGAATCAGGAATCAGGATTGGTGAATCATGAATCAGGACTGATGAATCTGGAATCAGGAATGATGAATCAGGAATCAGGAATGATGAATCAGGAATGATGAATGATGTAACAGGAATCAGGAATGATGAATCAGGAAAGAGGAATGATGAATCAGGAATCAGGAATGGTGAATCATGAATCAGGAATGATGAATCAGGAATCAGGAATGATGAATCAGGAATCAGGAATGATGAATCGGGAATAAGGAATGATCAATCAGGAATGATGAATGATGAATCAGGAATCAGCAATGATGAATCAGGAATCAGGAATGATGAATGATGAATCAGGAATCAGGAATGATGAATCAGGAATCAGGAATGATGAATCAGGAATCAAGAATGATGAATCAGGAATGATGAATGATGAATCAGGAATGAGGAATGATGAATCAGGAATCAGGAATGATCAATCAGGAATGATGAATGATGAATCAGGAATCAGGAATGATGAATCAGGAATCAGGAATGATGAATCAGGAATAATGAATCAGGATTCAGGAATGATGAATAAGGAATGACGAATGATGAATCAGGAATGATGAATGATGAATCAGGAATGATGAATGATGAATCAGGAATCAGGAATGATGAATCAGGAAGGAGGATTGATGAATCAGGAATGAGGAATCATGAATCAGGAATGAGGAATGATGAATCAGGAATCAGGAATGATGAATCAGGAATGATGAATCAGGAATCAGGAATGATGAATCAGGAATGATGAATCAGGAATCAGGAATCAGGAATGATGAATCAGGAATCAGGAATGATGAATCAGGAATGATGAATGATGAATCAGGAATGATGAATGATGTATCAGGAATCAGGAATGATGAATCAGGAAAGAGGAATGATGAATCAGGAATCAGGATTGGTGAATCATGAATCAGGACTGATGAATCTGGAATCAGGAATGATGAATCAGGAATCAGGAATGATGAATCAGGAATGATGAATGATGTAACAGGAATCAGGAATGATGAATCAGGAAAGAGGAATGATGAATCAGGAATCAGGAATGGTGAATCATGAATCAGGAATGATGAATCAGGAATCAGGAATGATGAATCAGGAATCAGGAATGATGAATCGGGAATAAGGAATGATCAATCAGGAATGATGAATGATGAATCAGGAATCAGCAATGATGAATCAGGAATCAGGAATGATGAATGATGAATCAGGAATCAGGAATGATGAATCAGGAATCAGGAATGATGAATCAGGAATCAAGAATGATGAATCAGGAATGATGAATGATCAATCAGGAATGAGGAATGATCAATCAGGAATCAGGAATGATCAATCAGGAATGATGAATGATGAATCAAGAATCAGGAATGATGAATCAGGAATCAGGAATGATGAATCAGGAATAATGAATCAGGATTCAGGAATGATGAATAAGGAATGACGAATGATGAATCAGGAATGATGAATGATGAATCAGGAATGATGAATGATGAATCAGGAATCAGGAATGATGAATCAGGAATGAGGATTGATGAATCAGGAATGAGGAATGATGAATCAGGAATGAGGAATGATGAATCAGGAATCAGGAATGATGAATCAGGAATGATGAATCAGGAATCAGGAATGATGAATGATGAATCAGGAATGATGAATGATGTATCAGGAATCAGGAATGATGAATCAGGAAAGAGGAATGATGAATCAGGAATCAGGATTGGTGAATCATGAATCAGGACTGATGAATCTGGAATCAGGAATGATGAATCAGGAATCAGGAATGATGAATCAGGAATGATGAATGATGTAACAGGAATCAGGAATGATGAATCAGGAAAGAGGAATGATGAATCAGGAATCAGGAATGGTGAATCATGAATCAGGAATGATGAATCAGGAATCAGGAATGATGAATCAGGAATCAGGAATGATGAATCGGGAATAAGGAATGATCAATCAGGAATGATGAATGATGAATCAGGAATCAGCAATGATGAATCAGGAATCAGGAATGATGAATGATGAATCAGGAATCAGGAATGATGAATCAGGAATCAGGAATGATGAATCAGGAATCAAGAATGATGAATCAGGAATGATGAATGATGAATCAGGAATGAGGAATGATGAATCAGGAATCAGGAATGATCAATCAGGAATGATGAATGATGAATCAAGAATCAGGAATGATGAATCAGGAATCAGGAATGATGAATCAGGAATAATGAATCAGGATTCAGGAATGATGAATAAGGAATGACGAATGATGAATCAGGAATGATGAATGATGAATCAGGAATGATGAATGATGAATCAGGAATCAGGAATGATGAATCAGGAATGAGGATTGATGAATCAGGAATGAGGAATCATGAATCAGGAATGAGGAATGATGAATCAGGAATCAGGAATGATGAATCAGGAATGATGAATCAGGAATCAGGAATGATGAAACAGGAATGATGAATCAGGAATCAGGAATCAGGAATGATGAATCAGGAATCAGGAATGATGAATCAGGAATGAGGAATGATCAATCAGGAATAAGGAATGATGAATCAGGAATCAGGAATGATGAATCAGGAATGGGTAATGATGAATCAGGAATGAGGAATGTTGAATCAGGAATGAGGAATGATGAATCAGGAATCAGGAATGATGAATCAGGAATGATAAATCAGAAATCAGGAATGATGAATCAGGAATGATGAATGATGAATCAGGAATGATGAATGATGAATCAGGAAAGAGGAATGATGAATCAGGAATCAGGATTGGTGAATCATGAATAAGGACTGATGAATCTGGAATCAGGAATGATGAATCAGGAATCAGGAATGATGAATCAGGAATGATGAATGATGAATCAGGAATGAGGAATGATGAATCAGGAATGAGGAATGATGAATCAGGAATCAGGAATGATGAATCAGGAATCAGTAATGATGAATCAGGAATGATGAATGATGAATCAGGAATCAGGAATGATGAATCAGGAATCAGGAATGACGAATCAGGAATGATAAATCAGGAATCAGGAATGATGAATCAGGAATGATGAATCAGGAATGATGAATGATGAATCAGGAATGATGAATGATGTATCAGGAATCAGGAATGATGAATCAGGAAAGAGGAATGATGAATCAGGAATCAGGATTGGTGAATCATGAATCAGGACTGATGAATCTGGAATCAGGAATGATGAATCAGGAATCAGGAATGATGAATCAGGAATGATGAATGATGTAACAGGAATCAGGAATGATGAATCAGGAAAGAGGAATGATGAATCAGGAATCAGGAATGGTGAATCATGAATCAGGAATGATGAATCAGGAATCAGGAATGATGAATCAGGAATCAGGAATGATGAATCGGGAATAAGGAATGATCAATCAGGAATGATGAATGATGAATCAGGAATCAGCAATGATGAATCAGGAATCAGGAATGATGAATGATGAATCAGGAATCAGGAATGATGAATCAGGAATCAGGAATGATGACTCAGGAATCAAGAATGATGAATCAGGAATGATGAATGATGAATCAGGAATGAGGAATGATGAATCAGGAATCAGGAATGATCAATCAGGAATGATGAATGATGAATCAGGAATCAGGAATGATGAATCAGGAATCAGGAATGATGAATCAGGAATGAGGATTGATGAATCAGGAATGAGGAATCATGAATCAGGAATGAGGAATGATGAATCAGGAATCAGGAATGATGAATCAGGAATGATGAATCAGGAATCAGGAATGATGAATCAGGAATGACGAATCAGGAATCAGGAATCAGGAATGATGAATCAGGAATCAGGAATGATGAATCAGGAATGAGGAATGATCAATCAGGAATAAGGAATGATGAATCAGGAATCAGGAATGATGAATCAGGAATGAGTAATGATGAATCAGGAATGAGGAATGATGAATCAGGAATGAGGAATGATGAATCAGGAATCAGGAATGATGAATCAGGAATGATAAATCAGAAATCAGGAATGATGAATCAGGAATGATGAATGATGAATCAGGAATGATGAATGATGAATCAGGAAAGAGGAATGATGAATCAGGAATCAGGATTGGTGAATCATGAATAAGGACTGATGAATCTGGAATCAGGAATGATGAATCAGGAATCAGGAATGATGAATCAGGAATGATGAATGATGAATCAGGAATGAGGAATGATGAATCAGGAATGAGGAATGATGAATCAGGAATCAGGAATGATGAATCAGGAATCAGTAATGATGAATCAGGAATGAGGAATGATGAATCAGGAATCAGGAATGATGAATCAGGAATCAGGAATGATGAATCAGGAATGATAAATCAGGAATCAGGAATGATGAATCAGGAATGATGAATGATGAATCAGGAATGATGAATGATGTATCAGGAATCAGGAATGATGAATGATGAATCAGGAATCAGGAATGATGAATCAGGAATGAGGATTGATGAATCAGGAATGAGGAATCATGAATCAGGAATGAGGAATGATGAATCAGGAATCAGGAATGATGAATCAGGAATGATGAATCAGGAATCAGGAATGATGAATCAGGAATGAGTAATGATGAATCAGGAATGAGGAATGATGAATCAGGAATGAGGAATGATGAATCAGGAATCAGGAATGATGAATCAGGAATGATAAATCAGAAATCAGGAATGATGAATCAGGAATGATGAATGATGAATCAGGAATGATGAATGATGAATCAGGAAAGAGGAATGATGAATCAGGAATCAGGATTGGTGAATCATGAATAAGGACTGATGAATCTGGAATCAGGAATGATGAATCAGGAATCAGGAATGATGAATCAGGAATGATGAATGATGAATCAGGAATGAGGAATGATGAATCAGGAATGAGGAATGATGAATCAGGAATCAGGAATGATGAATCAGGAATCAGTAATGATGAATCAGGAATGAGGAATGATGAATCAGGAATCAGGAATGATGAATCAGGAATCAGGAATGATGAATCAGGAATGATAAATCAGGAATCAGGAATGATGAATCAGGAATGATGAATGATGAATCAGGAATGATGAATGATGTATCAGGAATCAGGAATGATGAATGATGAATCAGGAATCAGGAATGATGAATCAGGAATGAGGATTGATGAATCAGGAATGAGGAATCATGAATCAGGAATGAGGAATGATGAATCAGGAATCAGGAATGATGAATCAGGAATGATGAATCAGGAATCAGGAATGATGAATCAGGAATGATGAATCAGGAATCAGGAATCAGGAATGATGAATCAGGAATCAGGAATGATGAATCAGGAATGAGGAATGATGAATCAGGAATCAGGAATGATGAATCAGGAATCAGTAATGATGAATCAGGAATGAGGAATGATGAATCAGGAATGAGGAATGATGAATCAGGAATCAGGAATGATGAATCAGGAATGATAAATCAGGAATCAGGAATGATGAATCAGGAATGATGAATGATGAATCAGGAATGATGAATGATGTATCAGGAATCAGGAATGATGAATCAGGAAAGAGGAATGATGAATCAGGAATCAGGATTGGTGAATCATGAATCAGGACTGATGAATCTGGAATCAGGAATGATGAATCAGGAATCAGGAATGATGAATCAGGAATGATGAATGATGTAACAGGAATCAGGAATGATGAATCAGGAAAGAGGAATGATGAATCAGGAATCAGGAATGGTGAATCATGAATCAGGAATGATGAATCAGGAATCAGGAATGATGAATCAGGAATCAGGAATGATGAATCGGGAATAAGGAATGATCAATCAGGAATGATGAATGATGAATCAGGAATCAGCAATGATGAATCAGGAATCAGGAATGATGAATGATGAATCAGGAATCAGGAATGATGAATCAGGAATCAGGAATGATGAATCAGGAATCAAGAATGATGAATCAGGAATGATGAATGATGAATCAGGAATGAGGAATGATGAATCAGGAATCAGGAATGATCAATCAGGAATGATGAATGATGAATCAAGAATCAGGAATGATGAATCAGGAATCAGGAATGATGAATCAGGAATAATGAATCAGGATTCAGGAATGATGAATAAGGAATGACGAATGATGAATCAGGAATGATGAATGATGAATCAGGAATCAGGAATGATGAATCAGGAATGAGGATTGATGAATCAGGAATGAGGAATCATGAATCAGGAATGAGGAATGATGAATCAGGAATCAGGAATGATGAATCAGGAATGATGAATCAGGAATCAGGAATGATGAATCAGGAATGATGAATCAGGAATCAGGAATCAGGAATGATGAATCAGGAATCAGGAATGATGAATCAGGAATGAGGAATGATCAATCAGGAATAAGGAATGATGAATCAGGAATCAGGAATGATGAATCAGGAATGGGTAATGATGAATCAGGAATGAGGAATGTTGAATCAGGAATGAGGAATGATGAATCAGGAATCAGGAATGATGAATCAGGAATGATAAATCAGAAATCAGGAATGATGAATCAGGAATGATGAATGATGAATCAGGAATGATGAATGATGAATCAGGAAAGAGGAATGATGAATCAGGAATCAGGATTGGTGAATCATGAATAAGGACTGATGAATCTGGAATCAGGAATGATGAATCAGGAATCAGGAATGATGAATCAGGAATGATGAATGATGAATCAGGAATGAGGAATGATGAATCAGGAATGAGGAATGATGAATCAGGAATCAGGAATGATGAATCAGGAATCAGTAATGATGAATCAGGAATGAGGAATGATGAATCAGGAATCAGGAATGATGAATCAGGAATCAGGAATGACGAATCAGGAATGATAAATCAGGAATCAGGAATGATGAATCAGGAATGATGAATGATGAATCAGGAATGATGAATGATGTATCAGGAATCAGGAATGATGAATCAGGAAAGAGGAATGATGAATCAGGAATCAGGATTGGTGAATCATGAATCAGGACTGATGAATCTGGAATCAGGAATGATGAATCAGGAATCAGGAATGATGAATCAGGAATGATGAATGATGTAACAGGAATCAGGAATGATGAATCAGGAAAGAGGAATGATGAATCAGGAATCAGGAATCAGGAATCAGGAATGATGAATCAGGAATGAGGATTGATGAATCAGGAATGAGGAATCATGAATCAGGAATGAGGAATGATGAATCAGGAATGAGGAATGATGAATCAGTAATGATGAATCAGGAATCAGGAATGATGAATCAGGAATGATGAATCAGGAATCAGGAATCAGGAATGATGAATCAGGAATCAGGAATGATGAATCAGGAATCAGGAATGATGAATCGGGAATAAGGAATGATCAATCAGGAATGATGAATGATGAATCAGGAATCAGCAATGATGAATCAGGAATCAGGAATGATGAATGATGAATCAGGAATCAGGAATGATGAATCAGGAATCAGGAATGATGAATCAGGAATCAAGAATGATGAATCAGGAATGATGAATGATGAATCAGGAATGAGGAATGATGAATCAGGAATCAGGAATGATCAATCAGGAATGATGAATGATGAATCAAGAATCAGGAATGATGAATCAGGAATCAGGAATGATGAATCAGGAATAATGAATCAGGATTCAGGAATGATGAATAAGGAATGACGAATGATGAATCAGGAATGATGAATGATGAATCAGGAATGATGAATGATGAATCAGGAATCAGCAATGATGAATCAGGAATCAGGAATGATGAATGATGAATCAGGAATCAGGAATGATGAATCAGGAATCAGGAATGATGACTCAGGAATCAAGAATGATGAATCAGGAATGATGAATGATGAATCAGGAATGAGGAATGATGAATCAGGAATCAGGAATGATCAATCAGGAATGATGAATGATGAATCAGGAATCAGGAATGATGAATCAGGAATCAGGAATGATGAATCAGGAATGAGGATTGATGAATCAGGAATGAGGAATCATGAATCAGGAATGAGGAATGATGAATCAGGAATCAGGAATGATGAATCAGGAATGATGAATCAGGAATCAGGAATGATGAATCAGGAATGACGAATCAGGAATCAGGAATCAGGAATGATGAATCAGGAATCAGGAATGATGAATCAGGAATGAGGAATGATCAATCAGGAATAAGGAATGATGAATCAGGAATCAGGAATGATGAATCAGGAATGAGTAATGATGAATCAGGAATGAGGAATGATGAATCAGGAATGAGGAATGATGAATCAGGAATCAGGAATGATGAATCAGGAATGATAAATCAGAAATCAGGAATGATGAATCAGGAATGATGAATGATGAATCAGGAATGATGAATGATGAATCAGGAAAGAGGAATGATGAATCAGGAATCAGGATTGGTGAATCATGAATAAGGACTGATGAATCTGGAATCAGGAATGATGAATCAGGAATCAGGAATGATGAATCAGGAATGATGAATGATGAATCAGGAATGAGGAATGATGAATCAGGAATGAGGAATGATGAATCAGGAATCAGGAATGATGAATCAGGAATCAGTAATGATGAATCAGGAATGAGGAATGATGAATCAGGAATCAGGAATGATGAATCAGGAATCAGGAATGATGAATCAGGAATGATAAATCAGGAATCAGGAATGATGAATCAGGAATGATGAATGATGAATCAGGAATGATGAATGATGTATCAGGAATCAGGAATGATGAATCAGGAAAGAGGAATGATGAATCAGGAATCAGGATTGGTGAATCATGAATCAGGACTGATGAATCTGGAATCAGGAATGATGAATCAGGAATCAGGAATGATGAATGATGTAACAGGAATCAGGAATGATGAATCAGGAAAGAGGAATGATGAATCAGGAATCAGGAATGGTGAATCATGAATCAGGAATGATGAATCAGGAATCAGGAATGATGAATCAGGAATCAGGAATGATGAATCGGGAATAAGGAATGATCAATCAGGAATGATGAATGATGAATCAGGAATCAGCAATGATGAATCAGGAATCAGGAATGATGAATCAGGAATGATGAATGATGAATCAGGAATCAGGAATGATGAATCAGGAATGAGGATTGATGAATCAGGAATGAGGAATCATGAATCAGGAATGAGGAATGATGAATCAGGAATCAGGAATGATGAATCAGGAATGATGAATCAGGAATCAGGAATGATGAATCAGGAATGATGAATCAGGAATCAGGAATCAGGAATGATGAATCAGGAATCAGGAATGATGAATCAGGAATGAGGAATGATGAATCAGGAATCAGGAATGATGAATCAGGAATCAGTAATGATGAATCAGGAATGAGGAATGATGAATCAGGAATGAGGAATGATGAATCAGGAATCAGGAATGATGAATCAGGAATGATAAATCAGGAATCAGGAATGATGAATCAGGAATGATGAATGATGAATCAGGAATGATGAATGATGTATCAGGAATCAGGAATGATGAATCAGGAAAGAGGAATGATGAATCAGGAATCAGGATTGGTGAATCATGAATCAGGACTGATGAATCTGGAATCAGGAATGATGAATCAGGAATCAGGAATGATGAATCAGGAATGATGAATGATGTAACAGGAATCAGGAATGATGAATCAGGAAAGAGGAATGATGAATCAGGAATCAGGAATGGTGAATCATGAATCAGGAATGATGAATCAGGAATCAGGAATGATGAATCAGGAATCAGGAATGATGAATCGGGAATAAGGAATGATCAATCAGGAATGATGAATGATGAATCAGGAATCAGCAATGATGAATCAGGAATCAGGAATGATGAATGATGAATCAGGAATCAGGAATGATGAATCAGGAATCAGGAATGATGAATCAGGAATCAAGAATGATGAATCAGGAATGATGAATGATGAATCAGGAATGAGGAATGATGAATCAGGAATCAGGAATGATCAATCAGGAATGATGAATGATGAATCAAGAATCAGGAATGATGAATCAGGAATCAGGAATGATGAATCAGGAATAATGAATCAGGATTCAGGAATGATGAATAAGGAATGACGAATGATGAATCAGGAATGATGAATGATGAATCAGGAATCAGGAATGATGAATCAGGAATGAGGATTGATGAATCAGGAATGAGGAATCATGAATCAGGAATGAGGAATGATGAATCAGGAATCAGGAATGATGAATCAGGAATGATGAATCAGGAATCAGGAATGATGAATCAGGAATGATGAATCAGGAATCAGGAATCAGGAATGATGAATCAGGAATCAGGAATGATGAATCAGGAATGAGGAATGATCAATCAGGAATAAGGAATGATGAATCAGGAATCAGGAATGATGAATCAGGAATGGGTAATGATGAATCAGGAATGAGGAATGTTGAATCAGGAATGAGGAATGATGAATCAGGAATCAGGAATGATGAATCAGGAATGATAAATCAGAAATCAGGAATGATGAATCAGGAATGATGAATGATGAATCAGGAATGATGAATGATGAATCAGGAAAGAGGAATGATGAATCAGGAATCAGGATTGGTGAATCATGAATAAGGACTGATGAATCTGGAATCAGGAATGATGAATCAGGAATCAGGAATGATGAATCAGGAATGATGAATGATGAATCAGGAATGAGGAATGATGAATCAGGAATGAGGAATGATGAATCAGGAATCAGGAATGATGAATCAGGAATCAGTAATGATGAATCAGGAATGAGGAATGATGAATCAGGAATCAGGAATGATGAATCAGGAATCAGGAATGACGAATCAGGAATGATAAATCAGGAATCAGGAATGATGAATCAGGAATGATGAATGATGAATCAGGAATGATGAATGATGTATCAGGAATCAGGAATGATGAATCAGGAAAGAGGAATGATGAATCAGGAATCAGGATTGGTGAATCATGAATCAGGACTGATGAATCTGGAATCAGGAATGATGAATCAGGAATCAGGAATGATGAATCAGGAATGATGAATGATGTAACAGGAATCAGGAATGATGAATCAGGAAAGAGGAATGATGAATCAGGAATCAGGAATCAGGAATCAGGAATGATGAATCAGGAATGAGGATTGATGAATCAGGAATGAGGAATCATGAATCAGGAATGAGGAATGATGAATCAGGAATGAGGAATGATGAATCAGTAATGATGAATCAGGAATCAGGAATGATGAATCAGGAATGATGAATCAGGAATCAGGAATCAGGAATGATGAATCATGAATCAGGAATGATGAATCAGGAATGAGGAATGATCAATCAGGAATCAGGAATGATGAATCAGGAATCAGGAATGATGAATCAGGAATGAGTAATGATGAATCAGGAATGAGGAATGATGAATCAGAAATGAGGAATGATGAATCAGGAATCAGGAATGATGAATCAGGAATGATGAATCAGGAATCAGGAATGATGAATCAGGAATGACGAATCAGGAATCAGGAATCAGGAATGATGAATCAGGAATCAGGAATGATGAATCAGGAATGAGGAATGATCAATCAGGAATAAGGAATGATGAATCAGGAATGATGAATGATGAATCAGGAATGATGAATGATGTATCAGGAATCAGGAATGATGAATCAGGAAAGAGGAATGATGAATCAGGAATCAGGATTGGTGAATCATGAATCAGGACTGATGAATCTGGAATCAGGAATGATGAATCAGGAATCAGGAATGATGAATCAGGAATGATGAATGATGTAACAGGAATCAGGAATGATGAATCAGGAAAGAGGAATGATGAATCAGGAATCAGGAATGGTGAATCATGAATCAGGAATGATGAATCAGGAATCAGGAATGATGAATCAGGAATCAGGAATGATGAATCGGGAATAAGGAATGATCAATCAGGAATGATGAATGATGAATCAGGAATCAGCAATGATGAATCAGGAATCAGGAATGATGAATCAGGAATGATGAATGATGAATCAGGAATCAGGAATGATGAATCAGGAATGAGGATTGATGAATCAGGAATGAGGAATCATGAATCAGGAATGAGGAATGATGAATCAGGAATCAGGAATGATGAATCAGGAATGATGAATCAGGAATCAGGAATGATGAATCAGGAATGATGAATCAGGAATCAGGAATCAGGAATGATGAATCAGGAATCAGGAATGATGAATCAGGAATGAGGAATGATGAATCAGGAATCAGGAATGATGAATCAGGAATCAGTAATGATGAATCAGGAATGAGGAATGATGAATCAGGAATGAGGAATGATGAATCAGGAATCAGGAATGATGAATCAGGAATGATAAATCAGGAATCAGGAATGATGAATCAGGAATGATGAATGATGAATCAGGAATGATGAATGATGTATCAGGAATCAGGAATGATGAATCAGGAAAGAGGAATGATGAATCAGGAATCAGGATTGGTGAATCATGAATCAGGACTGATGAATCTGGAATCAGGAATGATGAATCAGGAATCAGGAATGATGAATCAGGAATGATGAATGATGTAACAGGAATCAGGAATGATGAATCAGGAAAGAGGAATGATGAATCAGGAATCAGGAATGGTGAATCATGAATCAGGAATGATGAATCAGGAATCAGGAATGATGAATCGGGAATCAGGAATGATGAATCGGGAATAAGGAATGATCAATCAGGAATGATGAATGATGAATCAGGAATCAGCAATGATGAATCAGGAATCAGGAATGATGAATGATGAATCAGGAATCAGGAATGATGAATCAGGAATCAGGAATGATGAATCAGGAATCAAGAATGATGAATCAGGAATGATGAATGATGAATCAGGAATGAGGAATGATGAATCAGGAATCAGGAATGATCAATCAGGAATGATGAATGATGAATCAAGAATCAGGAATGATGAATCAGGAATCAGGAATGATGAATCAGGAATAATGAATCAGGATTCAGGAATGATGAATAAGGAATGACGAATGATGAATCAGGAATGATGAATGATGAATCAGGAATCAGGAATGATGAATCAGGAATGAGGATTGATGAATCAGGAATGAGGAATCATGAATCAGGAATGAGGAATGATGAATCAGGAATCAGGAATGATGAATCAGGAATGATGAATCAGGAATCAGGAATGATGAATCAGGAATGATGAATCAGGAATCAGGAATCAGGAATGATGAATCAGGAATCAGGAATGATGAATCAGGAATGAGGAATGATCAATCAGGAATAAGGAATGATGAATCAGGAATCAGGAATGATGAATCAGGAATGGGTAATGATGAATCAGGAATGAGGAATGTTGAATCAGGAATGAGGAATGATGAATCAGGAATCAGGAATGATGAATCAGGAATGATAAATCAGAAATCAGGAATGATGAATCAGGAATGATGAATGATGAATCAGGAATGATGAATGATGAATCAGGAAAGAGGAATGATGAATCAGGAATCAGGATTGGTGAATCATGAATAAGGACTGATGAATCTGGAATCAGGAATGATGAATCAGGAATCAGGAATGATGAATCAGGAATGATGAATGATGAATCAGGAATGAGGAATGATGAATCAGGAATGAGGAATGATGAATCAGGAATCAGGAATGATGAATCAGGAATCAGTAATGATGAATCAGGAATGAGGAATGATGAATCAGGAATCAGGAATGATGAATCAGGAATCAGGAATGACGAATCAGGAATGATAAATCAGGAATCAGGAATGATGAATCAGGAATGATGAATGATGAATCAGGAATGATGAATGATGTATCAGGAATCAGGAATGATGAATCAGGAAAGAGGAATGATGAATCAGGAATCAGGATTGGTGAATCATGAATCAGGACTGATGAATCTGGAATCAGGAATGATGAATCAGGAATCAGGAATGATGAATCAGGAATGATGAATGATGTAACAGGAATCAGGAATGATGAATCAGGAAAGAGGAATGATGAATCAGGAATCAGGAATCAGGAATCAGGAATGATGAATCAGGAATGAGGATTGATGAATCAGGAATGAGGAATCATGAATCAGGAATGAGGAATGATGAATCAGGAATGAGGAATGATGAATCAGTAATGATGAATCAGGAATCAGGAATGATGAATCAGGAATGATGAATCAGGAATCAGGAATCAGGAATGATGAATCATGAATCAGGAATGATGAATCAGGAATGAGGAATGATCAATCAGGAATCAGGAATGATGAATCAGGAATCAGGAATGATGAATCAGGAATGAGTAATGATGAATCAGGAATGAGGAATGATGAATCAGGAATGAGGAATGATGAATCAGGAATCAGGAATGATGAATCAGGAATGATGAATCAGGAATCAGGAATGATGAATCAGGAATGACGAATCAGGAATCAGGAATCAGGAATGATGAATCAGGAATCAGGAATGATGAATCAGGAATGAGGAATGATCAATCAGGAATAAGGAATGATGAATCAGGAATCAGGAATGATGAATCAGGAATGAGTAATGATGAATCAGGAATGAGGAATGATGAATCAGGAATGAGGAATGATGAATCAGGAATCAGGAATGATGAATCAGGAATGATAAATCAGAAATCAGGAATGATGAATCAGGAATGATGAATGATGAATCAGGAATGATGAATGATGAATCAGGAAAGAGGAATGATGAATCAGGAATCAGGATTGGTGAATCATGAATAAGGACTGATGAATCTGGAATCAGGAATGATGAATCAGAATCAGGAATGATGAATCAGGAATGATGAATGATGAATCAGGAATGAGGAATGATGAATCAGGAATGAGGAATGATGAATCAGGAATCAGGAATGATGAATCAGGAATCAGTAATGATGAATCAGGAATGAGGAATGATGAATCAGGAATCAGGAATGATGAATCAGGAATCAGGAATGATGAATCAGGAATGATAAATCAGGAATCAGGAATGATGAATCAGGAATGATGAATGATGAATCAGGAATGATGAATGATGTATCAGGAATCAGGAATGATGAATCAGGAAAGAGGAATGATGAATCAGGAATCAGGATTGGTGAATCATGAATCAGGACTGATGAATCTGGAATCAGGAATGATGAATCAGGAATCAGGAATGATGAATCAGGAATGATGAATGATGTAACAGGAATCAGGAATGATGAATCAGGAAAGAGGAATGATGAATCAGGAATCAGGAATGGTGAATCATGAATCAGGAATGATGAATCAGGAATCAGGAATGATGAATCAGGAATCAGGAATGATGAATCGGGAATAAGGAATGATCAATCAGGAATGATGAATGATGAATCAGGAATCAGCAATGATGAATCAGGAATCAGGAATGATGAATCAGGAATGATGAATGATGAATCAGGAATCAGGAATGATGAATCAGGAATGAGGATTGATGAATCAGGAATGAGGAATCATGAATCAGGAATGAGGAATGATGAATCAGGAATCAGGAATGATGAATCAGGAATGATGAATCAGGAATCAGGAATGATGAATCAGGAATGATGAATCAGGAATCAGGAATCAGGAATGATGAATCAGGAATCAGGAATGATGAATCAGGAATGAGGAATGATGAATCAGGAATCAGGAATGATGAATCAGGAATCAGTAATGATGAATCAGGAATGAGGAATGATGAATCAGGAATGAGGAATGATGAATCAGGAATCAGGAATGATGAATCAGGAATGATAAATCAGGAATCAGGAATGATGAATCAGGAATGATGAATGATGAATCAGGAATGATGAATGATGTATCAGGAATCAGGAATGATGAATCAGGAAAGAGGAATGATGAATCAGGAATCAGGATTGGTGAATCATGAATCAGGACTGATGAATCTGGAATCAGGAATGATGAATCAGGAATCAGGAATGATGAATCAGGAATGAAGAATGATGTAACAGGAATCAGGAATGATGAATCAGGAAAGAGGAATGATGAATCAGGAATCAGGAATGGTGAATCATGAATCAGGAATGATGAATCAGGAATCAGGAATGATGAATCGGGAATCAGGAATGATGAATCGGGAATAAGGAATGATCAATCAGGAATGATGAATGATGAATCAGGAATCAGCAATGATGAATCAGGAATCAGGAATGATGAATGATGAATCAGGAATCAGGAATGATGAATCAGGAATCAGGAATGATGAATCAGGAATCAAGAATGATGAATCAGGAATGATGAATGATGAATCAGGAATGAGGAATGATGAATCAGGAATCAGGAATGATCAATCAGGAATGATGAATGATGAATCAAGAATCAGGAATGATGAATCAGGAATCAGGAATGATGAATCAGGAATAATGAATCAGGATTCAGGAATGATGAATAAGGAATGACGAATGATGAATCAGGAATGATGAATGATGAATCAGGAATCAGGAATGATGAATCAGGAATGAGGATTGATGAATCAGGAATGAGGAATCATGAATCAGGAATGAGGAATGATGAATCAGGAATCAGGAATGATGAATCAGGAATGATGAATCAGGAATCAGGAATGATGAATCAGGAATGATGAATCAGGAATCAGGAATCAGGAATGATGAATCAGGAATCAGGAATGATGAATCAGGAATGAGGAATGATCAATCAGGAATAAGGAATGATGAATCAGGAATCAGGAATGATGAATCAGGAATGGGTAATGATGAATCAGGAATGAGGAATGTTGAATCAGGAATGAGGAATGATGAATCAGGAATCAGGAATGATGAATCAGGAATGATAAATCAGAAATCAGGAATGATGAATCAGGAATGATGAATGATGAATCAGGAATGATGAATGATGAATCAGGAAAGAGGAATGATGAATCAGGAATCAGGATTGGTGAATCATGAATAAGGACTGATGAATCTGGAATCAGGAATGATGAATCAGGAATCAGGAATGATGAATCAGGAATGATGAATGATGAATCAGGAATGAGGAATGATGAATCAGGAATGAGGAATGATGAATCAGGAATCAGGAATGATGAATCAGGAATCAGTAATGATGAATCAGGAATGAGGAATGATGAATCAGGAATCAGGAATGATGAATCAGGAATCAGGAATGACGAATCAGGAATGATAAATCAGGAATCAGGAATGATGAATCAGGAATGATGAATGATGAATCAGGAATGATGAATGATGTATCAGGAATCAGGAATGATGAATCAGGAAAGAGGAATGATGAATCAGGAATCAGGATTGGTGAATCATGAATCAGGACTGATGAATCTGGAATCAGGAATGATGAATCAGGAATCAGGAATGATGAATCAGGAATGATGAATGATGTAACAGGAATCAGGAATGATGAATCAGGAAAGAGGAATGATGAATCAGGAATCAGGAATGGTGAATCATGAATCAGGAATGATGAATCAGGAATCAGGAATGATGAATCAGGAATCAGGAATGATGAATCGGGAATAAGGAATGATCAATCAGGAATGATGAATGATGAATCAGGAATCAGCAATGATGAATCAGGAATCAGGAATGATGAATGATGAATCAGGAATCAGGAATGATGAATCAGGAATCAGGAATGATGACTCAGGAATCAAGAATGATGAATCAGGAATGATGAATGATGAATCAGGAATGAGGAATGATGAATCAGGAATCATGAATGATCAATCAGGAATGATGAATGATGAATCAGGAATCAGGAATGATGAATCAGGAATCAGGAATGATGAATCAGGAATAATGAATCAGGATTCAGGAATGATGAATAAGGAATGACGAATGATGAATCAGGAATGATGAATGATGAATCAGGAATGAATGAATGATGAATCAGGAATCAGGAATCAGGAATCAGGAATGATGAATCAGGAATGAGGATTGATGAATCAGGAATGAGGAATCATGAATCAGGAATGAGGAATGATGAATCAGGAATGAGGAATGATGAATCAGTAATGATGAATCAGGAATCAGGAATGATGAATCAGGAATGATGAATCAGGAATCAGGAATCAGGAATGATGAATCATGAATCAGGAATGATGAATCAGGAATGAGGAATGATCAATCAGGAATCAGGAATGATGAATCAGGAATCAGGAATGATGAATCAGGAATGAGTAATGATGAATCAGGAATGAGGAATGATGAATCAGGAATGAGGAATGATGAATCAGGAATCAGGAATGATGAATCAGGAATGATAAATCAGAAATCAGGAATGATGAATCAGGAATGATGAATGATGAATCAGGAATGATGAATGATGTATCAGGAATCAGGAATGATGAATCAGGAAAGAGGAATGATGAATCAGGAATCAGGATTGGTGAATCATGAATAAGGACTGATGAATCTGGAATCAGGAATGATGAATCAGGAATCAGGAATGATGAATCAGGAATGATGAATGATGTAACAGGAATCAGGAATGATGAATCAGGAAAGAGGAATGATGAATCAGGAATCAGGAATGGTAAATCATGAATCAGGAATGATGAATCAGGAATCAGGAATGATGAATCAGGAATCAAGAATGATGAATCAGGAATGATGAATGATGAATCAGGAATCAGGAATGATCAATCAGGAATAAGGAATGATCAATCAGGAATGATAAATCAGGAATGAGGAATGATGAATCAGGAATGATGAATGATGAATCAGGAATGATGAATGATGTATCAGGAATCAGGAATGATGAATCAGGAAAGAGGAATGATGAATCAGGAATCAGGATTGGTGAATCATGAATCAGGACTGATGAATCTGGAATCAGGAATGATGAATCAGGAATCAGGAATGATGAATCAGGAATGATGAATGATGTGACAGGAATCAGGAATGATGAAATCAGGAAAGAGGAATGATGAATGAGGAATCAGGAATGGTGAATCATGAATCAGGAATGATGAATCAGGAATCAGGAATGATGAATCAGGAATCAGGAATGATGAATCGGGAATAAGGAATGATCAATCAGGAATGATGAATGATGAATCAGGAATCAGCAATGATGACTCAGGAATCAGGAATGATGAATGATGAATCAGGAATCAGGAATGATGAATCAGGAATCAGGAATGATGAATCAGGAATCAAGAATGATGAATCAGGAATGATGAATGATGAATCAGGAATGAGGAATGATGAATCAGGAATCAGGAATGATCAATCAGGAATGATGAATGATGAATCAGGAATCAGGAATGATGAATCAGGAATCAGGAATGATGAATCAGGGAATGAGGATTGATGAATCAGGAATGAGGAAATCATGAATCAGGAATGAGGAATGATGAATCAGGAATCAGGAATGATGAATCAGGAATGATGAATCAGGAATCAGGAATGATGAATCAGGAATGATGAATCAGGAATCAGGAATCAGGAATGATGAATCAGGAATCAGGAATGATGAATCAGGAATGAGGAATGATCAATCAGGAATAAGGAATGATGAATCAGGAATCAGGAATGATGAATCAGGAATGAGTAATGATGAATCAGGAATGAGGAATGATGAATCAGGAATGAGGAATGATGAATCAGGAATCAGGAATGATGAATCAGGAATGATGTAACAGGAATCAGGAATGATGAATCAGGAATCAGGAATGATGAATCAGGAATCAGGAATGATGAATCGGGAATAAGGAATGATCAATCAGGAATGATGAATGATGAATCAGGAATCAGCAATGATGAATCAGGAATCAGGAATGATGAATGATGAATCAGGAATCAGGAATGATGAATCAGGAATCAGGAATGATGACTCAGGAATCAAGAATGATGAATCAGGAATGATGAATGATGAATCAGGAATGAGGAATGATGAATCAGGAATCATGAATGATCAATCAGGAATGATGAATGATGAATCAGGAATCAGGAATGATGAATCAGGAATCAGGAATGATGAATCAGGAATAATGAATCAGGATTCAGGAATGATGAATAAGGAATGACGAATGATGAATCAGGAATGATGAATGATGAATCAGGAATGATGAATGATGAATCAGGAATCAGGAATCAGGAATCAGGGAATCAGGAATGATGAATCAGGAATGAGGATTGATGAATCAGGAATGAGGAATCATGAATCAGGAATGAGGGAATGATGAATCAGGAATCAGGAATGATGAATCAGTAATGATGAATCAGGAATCAGGAATGATGAATCAGGAATGATGAATCAGGAATCAGGAATCAGGAATGATGAATCATGAATCAGGAATGATGAATCAGGAATGAGGAATGATCAATCAGGAATCAGGAATGATGAATCAGGAATCAGGAATGATGAATCAGGAATGAGTAATGATGAATCAGGAATGAGGAATGATGAATCAGGAATGAGGAATGATGAATCAGGAATCAGGAATGATGAATCAGGAATGATAAATCAGAAATCAGGAATGATGAATCAGGAATGATGAATGATGAATCAGGAATGATGAATGATGTATCAGGAATCAGGAATGATGAATCAGGAAAGAGAATGATGAATCAGGAATCAGGATTGGTGAATCATGAATAAGGACTGATGAATCTGGAATCAGGAATGATGAATCAGGAATCAGGAATGATGAATCAGGAATGATGAATGATGTAACAGGAATCAGGAATGATGAATCAGGAAAGAGGAATGATGAATCAGGAATCAGGAATGGTAAATCATGAATCAGGAATGATGAATCAGGAATCAGGAATGATGAATCAGGAATCAAGAATGATGAATCAGGAAAGAGGAATGATGAATCAGGAATCAGGAATGGTGAATCATGAATCAGGAATGATGAATCAGGAATCAGGAATGATGAATCAGGAATCAGGAATGATGAATCGGGAAGAAGGAATGATCAATCAGGAATCAGGAATGATGAATCAGGAATCAAGAATGATGAATCAGGAATGATGAATGATGAATCAAGAATGAGGAATGATGAATCAGGAATCAGGAATGATCAATCAGGAATGATGAATGATGAATCAGGAATCAGGAATGATGAATCAGGAATCAGGAATGATGAATCAGGAATGAGGATTGATGAATCAGGGAATGAGGAATCATGAATCAGGAATGAGGAATGATGAATCAGGAATCAGGAATGATGAATCAGGAATGATGAATCAGGAATCAGGAATGATGAATCAGGAATGATGAATCAGGAATCAGGAATCAGGAATGATGAATCAGGAATCAGGAATGATGAATCAGGAATGAGGAATGATCAATCAGGAATAAGGAATGATGAATCAGGAATCAGGAATGATGAATCAGGAATGAGTAATGATGAATCAGGAATGAGGAATGATGAATCAGGAATGAGGAATGATGAATCAGGAATCAGGAATGATGAATCAGGAATGATAAATCAGAAATCAGGAATGATGAATCAGGAATGATGAATGATGAATCAGGAATGATGAATGATGAATCAGGAAAGAGGAATGATGAATCAGGAATCAGGATTGGTGAATCATGAATAAGGACTGATGAATCTGGAATCAGGAATGATGAATCAGGAATCAGGAATGATGAATCAGGAATGATGAATGATGAATCAGGAATGAGGAATGATGAATCAGGAATGAGGAATGATGAATCAGGAATCAGGAATGATGAATCAGGAATCAGTAATGATGAATCAGGAATGAGGAATGATGAATCAGGAATCAGGAATGATGAATCAGGAATCAGGAATGATGAATCAGGAATGATAAATCAGGAATCAGGAATGATGAATCAGGAATGATGAATGATGAATCAGGAATGATGAATGATGTATCAGGAATCAGGAATGATGAATCAGGAAAGAGGAATGATGAATCAGGAATCAGGATTGGTGAATCATGAATCAGGACTGATGAATCTGGAATCAGGAATGATGAATCAGGAATCAGGAATGATGAATCAGGAATGATGAATGATGTAACAGGAATCAGGAATGATGAATCAGGAAAGAGGAATGATGAATCAGGAATCAGGAATGGTGAATCATGAATCAGGAATGATGAATCAGGAATCAGGAATGATGAATCAGGAATCAGGAATGATGAATCGGGAATAAGGAATGATCAATCAGGAATGATGAATGATGAATCAGGAATCAGCAATGATGAATCAGGAATCAGGAATGATGAATCAGGAATGATGAATGATGAATCAGGAATCAGGAATGATGAATCAGGAATGAGGATTGATGAATCAGGAATGAGGAATCATGAATCAGGAATGAGGAATGATGAATCAGGAATCAGGAATGATGAATCAGGAATGATGAATCAGGAATCAGGAATGATGAATCAGGAATCAGGAATGATGAATCAGGAATGAAGATTCAGGAATCAGGAATCAGGAATGATGAATCAGGAATCAGGAATGATGAATCAGGAATGAGGAATGATGAATCAGGAATGAGGAATGATGAATCAGGAATCAGTAATGATGAATCAGGAATGAGGAATGATGAATCAGGAATGAGGAATGATGAATCAGGAATCAGGAATGATGAATCAGGAATGATAAATCAGGAATCAGGAATGATGAATCAGGAATGATGAATGATGAATCAGGAATGATGAATGATGTATCAGGAATCAGGAATGATGAATCAGGAAAGAGGAATGATGAATCAGGAATCAGGATTGGTGAATCATGAATCAGGACTGATGAATCTGGAATCAGGAATGATGAATCAGGAATCAGGAATGATGAATCAGGAATGATGAATGATGTAACAGGAATCAGGAATGATGAATCAGGAAAGAGGAATGATGAATCAGGAATCAGGAATGGTGAATCATGAATCAGGAATGATGAATCAGGAATCAGGAATGATGAATCAGGAATCAGGAATGATGAATCGGGAATAAGGAATGATCAATCAGGAATGATGAATGATGAATCAGGAATCAGCAATGATGAATCAGGAATCAGGAATGATGAATGATGAATCAGGAATCAGGAATGATGAATCAGGAATCAGGAATGATGAATCAGGAATCAAGAATGATGAATCAGGAATGATGAATGATGAATCAGGAATGAGGAATGATGAATCAGGAATCAGGAATGATCAATCAGGAATGATGAATGATGAATCAGGAATCAGGAATGATGAATCAGGAATCAGGAATGATGAATCAGGAATAATGAATCAGGATTCAGGAATGATGAATAAGGAATGACGAATGATGAATCAGGAATGATGAATGATGAATCAGGAATGATGAATGATGAATCAGGAATCAGGAATGATGAATCAGGAATGAGGATTGATGAATCAGGAATGAGGAATCATGAATCAGGAATGAGGAATGATGAATCAGGAATCAGGAATGATGAATCAGGAATGATGAATCAGGAATCAGGAATGATGAATCAGGAATGATGAATCAGGAATCAGAATCAGGAATGATGAATCAGGAATCAGGAATGATGAATCAGGAATGATGAATGATGAATCAGGAATGATGAATGATGTATCAGGAATCAGGAATGATGAATCAGGAAAGAGGAATGATGAATCAGGAATCAGGATTGGTGAATCATGAATCAGGACTGATGAATCTGGAATCAGGAATGATGAATCAGGAATCAGGAATGATGAATCAGGAATGATGAATGATGTAACAGGAATCAGGAATGATGAATCAGGAAAGAGGAATGATGAATCAGGAATCAGGAATGGTGAATCATGAATCAGGAATGATGAATCAGGAATCAGGAATGATGAATCAGAATCAGGAATGATGAATCGGGAATAAGGAATGATCAATCAGGAATGATGAATGATGAATCAGGAATCAGCAATGATGAATCAGGAATCAGGAATGATGAATGATGAATCAGGAATCAGGAATGATGAATCAGGAATCAGGAATGATGAATCAGGAATCAAGAATGATGAATCAGGAATGATGAATGATGAATCAGGAATGAGGAATGATGAATCAGGAATCAGGAATGATCAATCAGGAATGATGAATGATGAATCAAGAATCAGGAATGATGAATCAGGAATCAGGAATGATGAATCAGGAATAATGAATCAGGATTCAGGAATGATGAATAAGGAATGACGAATGATGAATCAGGAATGATGAATGATGAATCAGGAATGATGAATGATGAATCAGGAATCAGGAATGATGAATCAGGAATGAGGATTGATGAATCAGGAATGAGGAATCATGAATCAGGAATGAGGAATGATGAATCAGGAATCAGGAATGATGAATCAGGAATGATGAATCAGGAATCAGGAATGATGAATCAGGAATGATGAATCAGGAATCAGGAATCAGGAATGATGAATCAGGAATCAGGAATGATGAATCAGGAATCAGGAATGATCAATCAGGAATAAGGAATGATGAATCAGGAATCAGGAATGATGAATCAGGAATGGGTAATGATGAATCAGGAATGAGGAATGTTGAATCAGGAATGAGGAATGATGAATCAGGAATCAGGAATGATGAATCAGGAATGATAAATCAGAAATCAGGAATGATGAATCAGGAATGATGAATGATGAATCAGGAATGATGAATGATGAATCAGGAAAGAGGAATGATGAATCAGGAATCAGGATTGGTGAATCATGAATAAGGACTGATGAATCTGGAATCAGGAATGATGAATCAGGAATCAGGAATGATGAATCAGGAATGATGAATGATGAATGATGAATCAGGAATGAGGAATGAGGAATGATGAATCAGGAATGATGAATGATGAATCAGGAATCAGGAATGATGAATCAGGAAAGAGGAATGATGAATCAGGAATCAGGAATGGTGAATCATGAATCAGGAATGATGAATCAGGAATGATGAATGATGAATCAGGAATCAGGAATGATCAATCAGGAATAAGGAATGATCAATCAGGAATGATAAATCAGGAATGAGGAATGATGAATCAGGAATGATGAATGATGAATCAGGAATGATGAATGATGTATCAGGAATCAGGAATGATGAATCAGGAAAGAGGAATGATGAATCAGGAATCAGGAATCAGGATTGGTGAATCATGAATCAGGACTGATGAATCTGGAATCAGGAATGATGAATCAGGAATCAGGAATGATGAATCAGGAATGATGAATGATGTGACAGGAATCAGGAATGATGAATCAGGAAAGAGGAATGATGAATCAGGAATCAGGAATGGTGAATCATGAATCAGGAATGATGAATCAGGAATCAGGAATGATGAATCAGGAATCAGGAATGATGAATCGGGAATAAGGAATGATCAATCAGGAATGATGAATCAGGAATCAGCAATGATGACTCAGGAATCAGGAATGATGAATGATGAATCAGGAATCAGGAATGATGAATCAGGAATCAGGAATGATGAATCAGGAATCAAGAATGATGAATCAGGAATGATGAATGATGAATCAGGAATGAGGAATGATGAATCAGGAATCAGGAATGATCAATCAGGAATGATGAATGATGAATCAGGAATCAGGAATGATGAATCAGGAATCAGGAATGATGAATCAGGAATGAGGATTGATGAATCAGGAATGAGGAATCATGAATCAGGAATGAGGAATGATGAATCAGGAATCAGGAATGATGAATCAGGAATGATGAATCAGGAATCAGGAATGATGAATCAGGAATGATGAATCAGGAATCAGGAATCAGGAATGATGAATCAGGAATCAGGAATGATGAATCAGGAATGAGGAATGATCAATCAGGAATAAGGAATGATGAATCAGGAATCAGGAATGATGAATCAGGAATGAGTAATGATGAATCAGGAATGAGAATGATGAATCAGGAATGAGGAATGATGAATCAGGAATCAGGAATGATGAATCAGGAATGATGTAACAGGAATCAGGAATGATGAATCAGGAATCAGGAATGATGAATCAGGAATCAGGAATGATGAAATCGGGAATAAGGAATGATCAATCAGGAATGATGAATGATGAATCAGGAATCAGCAATGATGAATCAGGAATCAGGAATGATGAATGATGAATCAGGAATCAGGAATGATGAATCAGGAATCAGGAATGATGACTCAGGAATCAAGAATGATGAATCAGGAATGATGAATGATGAATCAGGAATGAGGAATGATGAATCAGGAATCATGAATGATCAATCAGGAATGATGAATGATGAATCAGGAATCAGGAATGATGAATCAGGAATCAGGAATGATGAATCAGGAATAATGAATCAGGATTCAGGAATGATGAATAAGGAATGACGAATGATGAATCAGGAATGATGAATGATGAATCAGGAATGATGAATGATGAATCAGGAATCAGGAATCAGGAATCAGGAATGATGAATCAGGAATGAGGATTGATGAATCAGGAATGAGGAATCATGAATCAGGAATGAGGAATGATGAATCAGGAATCAGGAATGATGAATCAGTAATGATGAATCAGGAATCAGGAATGATGAATCAGGAATGATGAATCAGGAATCAGGAATCAGGAATGATGAATCATGAATCAGGAATGATGAATCAGGAATGAGGAATGATCAATCAGGAATCAGGAATGATGAATCAGGAATCAGGAATGATGAATCAGGAATGAGTAATGATGAATCAGGAATGAGGAATGATGAATCAGGAATGAGGAATGATGAATCAGGAATCAGGAATGATGAATCAGGAATGATAAATCAGAAATCAGGAATGATGAATCAGGAATGATGAATGATGAATCAGGAATGATGAATGATGTATCAGGAATCAGGAATGATGAATCAGGAAAGAGGAATGATGAATCAGGAATCAGGATTGGTGAATCATGAATAAGGACTGATGAATCTGGAATCAGGAATGATGAATCAGGAATCAGGAATGATGAATCAGGAATGATGAATGATGTAACAGGAATCAGGAATGATGAATCAGAAAGAGGAATGATGAATCAGGAATCAGGAATGGTAAATCATGAATCAGGAATGATGAATCAGGAATCAGGAATGATGAACCAGGAATCAAGAATGATGAATCAGGAAAGAGGAATGATGAATCAGGAATCAGGAATGGTGAATCATGAATCAGGAATGATGAATCAGGAATCAGGAATGATGAATCAGGAATCAGGAATGATGAATCGGGAATAAGGAATGATCAATCAGGAATGATGAATGATGAATCAGGAATCAGCAATGATGACTCAGGAATCAGGAATGATGAATGATGAATCAGGAATCAGGAATGATGAATCAGGAATCAGGAATGATGAATCAGGAATCAAGAATGATGAATCAGGAATGATGAATGATGAATCAGGAATGAGGAATGATGAATCAGGAATCAGGAATGATCAATCAGGAATGATGAATGATGAATCAGGAATCAGGAATGATGAATCAGGAATCAGGAATGATGAATCAGGAATGAGGATTGATGAATCAGGAATGAGGAATCATGAATCAGGAATGAGGAATGATGAATCAGGAATCAGGAATGATGAATCAGGAATGATGAATCAGGAATCAGGAATGATGAATCAGGAATGATGAATCAGGAATCAGGAATCAGGAATGATGAATCAGGAATCAGGAATGATGAATCAGGAATGAGGAATGATCAATCAGGAATAAGGAATGATGAATCAGGAATCAGGAATGATGAATCAGGAATGAGTAATGATGAATCAGGAATGAGGAATGATGAATCAGGAATGAGGAATGATGAATCAGGAATCAGGAATGATGAATCAGGAATGATAAATCAGAAATCAGGAATGATGAATCAGGAATGATGAATGATGAATCAGGAATGATGAATGATGAATCAGGAAAGAGGAATGATGAATCAGGAATCAGGATTGGTGAATCATGAATAAGGACTGATGAATCTGGAATCAGAATGATGAATCAGGAATCAGGAATGATGAATCAGGAATGATGAATGATGAATCAGGAATGAGGAATGATGAATCAGGAATGAGGATGATGAATCAGGAATCAGGAATGATGAATCAGGAATCAGTAATGATGAATCAGGAATGAGGAATGATGAATCAGGAATCAGGAATGATGAATCAGGAATCAGGAATGATGAATCAGGAATGATAAATCAGGAATCAGGAATGATGAATCAGGAATGATGAATGATGAATCAGGAATGATGAATGATGTATCAGGAATCAGGAATGATGAATCAGGAAAGAGGAATGATGAATCAGGAATCAGGATTGGTGAATCATGAATCAGGACTGATGAATCTGGAATCAGGAATGATGAATCAGGAATCAGGAATGATGAATCAGGAATGATGAATGATGTAACAGGAATCAGGAATGATGAATCAGGAAAGAGGAATGATGAATCAGGAATCAGGAATGGTGAATCATGAATCAGGAATGATGAATCAGGAATCAGGAATGATGAATCAGGAATCAGGAATGATGAATCGGGAATAAGGAATGATCAATCAGGAATGATGAATGATGAATCAGGAATCAGCAATGATGAATCAGGAATCAGGAATGATGAATCAGGAATGATGAATGATGAATCAGGAATCAGGAATGATGAATCAGGAATGAGGATTGATGAATCAGGAATGGGGAATCATGAATCAGGAATGAGGAATGATGAATCAGGAATCAGGAATGATGAATCAGAATGATGAATCAGGAATCAGGAATGATGAATCAGGAATGAAGATTCAGGAATCAGGAATCAGGAATGATGAATCAGGAATTAGGAATGATGAATCAGGAATGAGGAATGATGAATCAGGAATCAGGAATGATGAATCAGGAATCAGTAATGATGAATCAGGAATGAGGAATGATGAATCAGGAATGAGGAATGATGAATCAGGAATGAGGAATGATGAATCAGGAATGATAAATCAGGAATCAGGAATGATGAATCAGGAATGATGAATGATGAATCAGGAATGATGAATGATGTATCAGGAATCAGGAATGATGAATCAGGAAAGAGGAATGATGAATCAGGAATCAGGATTGGTGAATCATGAATCAGGACTGATGAATCTGGAATCAGGAATGATGAATCAGGAATCAGGAATGATGAATCAGGAATGATGAATGATGTAACAGGAATCAGGAATGATGAATCAGGAAAGAGGAATGATGAATCAGGAATCAGGAATGGTGAATCATGAATCAGGAATGATGAATCAGGAATCAGGAATGATGAATCAGGAATCAGGAATGATGAATCGGGAATAAGGAATGATCAATCAGGAATGATGAATGATGAATCAGGAATCAGCAATGATGAATCAGGAATCAGGAATGATGAATGATGAATCAGGAATCAGGAATGATGAATCAGGAATCAGGAATGATGAATCAGGAATCAAGAATGATGAATCAGGAATGATGAATGATGAATCAGGAATGAGGAATGATGAATCAGGAATCAGGAATGATCAATCAGGAATGATGAATGATGAATCAGGAATCAGGAATGATGAATCAGGAATCAGGAATGATGAATCAGGAATAATGAATCAGGATTCAGGAATGATGAATAAGGAATGACGAATGATGAATCAGGAATGATGAATGATGAATCAGGAATGATGAATGATGAATCAGGAATCAGGAATGATGAATCAGGAATGAGGATTGATGAATCAGGAATGAGGAATCATGAATCAGGAATGAGGAATGATGAATCAGGAATCAGGAATGATGAATCAGGAATGATGAATCAGGAATCAGGAATGATGAATCAGGAATGATGAATCAGGAATCAGGAATCAGGAATGATGAATCAGGAATCAGGAATGATGAATCAGGAATGATGAATGATGAATCAGGAATGATGAATGATGTATCAGGAATCAGGAATGATGAATCAGGAAAGAGGAATGATGAATCAGGAATCAGGATTGGTGAATCATGAATCAGGACTGATGAATCTGGAATCAGGAATGATGAATCAGGAATCAGGAATGATGAATCAGGAATGATGAATGATGTAACAGGAATCAGGAATGATGAATCAGGAAAGAGGAATGATGAATCAGGAATCAGGAATGGTGAATCATGAATCAGGAATGATGAATCAGGAATGATGAATGATGAATCAGGAATCAGGAATGATGAATCAGGAATGAGGATTGATGAATCAGGAATGGGGGAATCATGAATCAGGAATGAGGAATGATGAATCAGGAATCAGGAATGATGAATCAGGAATGATGAATCAGGAATCAGGAATGATGAATCAGGAATGAAGATTCAGGAATCAGGAATCAGGAATGATGAATCAGGAATTAGGAATGATGAATCAGGAATGAGGAATGATGAATCAGGAATCAGGAATGATGAATCAGGAATCAGTAATGATGAATCAGGAATGAGGAATGATGAATCAGGAATGAGGAATGATGAATCAGGAATGAGGAATGATGAATCAGGAATGATAAATCAGGAATCAGGAATGATGAATCAGGAATGATGAATGATGAATCAGGAATGATGAATGATGTATCAGGAATCAGGAATGATGAATCAGGAAAGAGGAATGATGAATCAGGAATCAGGATTGGTGAATCATGAATCAGGACTGATGAATCTGGAATCAGGAATGATGAATCAGGAATCAGGAATGATGAATCAGGAATGATGAATGATGTAACAGGAATCAGGAATGATGAATCAGGAAAGAGGAATGATGAATCAGGAATCAGGAATGGTGAATCATGAATCAGGAATGATGAATCAGGGAATCAGGAATGATGAATCAGGAATCAGGAATGATGAATCGGGAATAAGGAATGATCAATCAGGAATGATGAATGATGAATCAGGAATCAGCAATGATGAATCAGGAATCAGGAATGATGAATGATGAATCAGGAATCAGGAATGATGAATCAGGAATCAGGAATGATGAATCAGGAATCAAGAATGATGAATCAGGAATGATGAATGATGAATCAGGAATGAGGAATGATGAATCAGGAATCAGGAATGATCAATCAGGAATGATGAATGATGAATCAGGAATCAGGAATGATGAATCAGGAATCAGGAATGATGAATCAGGAATAATGAATCAGGATTCAGGAATGATGAATAAGGAATGACGAATGATGAATCAGGAATGATGAATGATGAATCAGGAATGATGAATGATGAATCAGGAATCAGGAATGATGAATCAGGAATGAGGATTGATGAATCAGGAATGAGGAATCATGAATCAGGAATGAGGAATGATGAATCAGGAATCAGGAATGATGAATCAGGAATGATGAATCAGGAATCAGGAATGATGAATCAGGAATGATGAATCAGGAATCAGGAATCAGGAATGATGAATCAGGAATCAGGAATGATGAATCAGGAATGATGAATGATGAATCAGGAATGATGAATGATGTATCAGGAATCAGGAATGATGAATCAGGAAAGAGGAATGATGAATCAGGAATCAGGATTGGTGAATCATGAATCAGGACTGATGAATCTGGAATCAGGAATGATGAATCAGGAATCAGGAATGATGAATCAGGAATGATGAATGATGTAACAGGAATCAGGAATGATGAATCAGGAAAGAGGAATGATGAATCAGGAATCAGGAATGGTGAATCATGAATCAGGAATGATGAATCAGGAATCAGGAATGATGAATCAGGAATCAGGAATGATGAATCGGGAATAAGGAATGATCAATCAGGAATGATGAATGATGAATCAGGAATCAGCAATGATGAATCAGGAATCAGGAATGATGAATGATGAATCAGGAATCAGGAATGATGAATCAGGAATCAGGAATGATGAATCAGGAATCAAGAATGATGAATCAGGAATGATGAATGATGAATCAGGAATGAGGAATGATGAATCAGGAATCAGGAATGATCAATCAGGAATGATGAATGATGAATCAAGAATCAGGAATGATGAATCAGGAATCAGGAATGATGAATCAGGAATAATGAATCAGGATTCAGGAATGATGAATAAGGAATGACGAATGATGAATCAGGAATGATGAATGATGAATCAGGAATGATGAATGATGAATCAGGAATCAGGAATGATGAATCAGGAATGAGGATTGATGAATCAGGAATGAGGAATCATGAATCAGGAATGAGGAATGATGAATCAGGAATCAGGAATGATGAATCAGGAATGATGAATCAGGAATCAGGAATGATGAATCAGGAATGATGAATCAGGAATCAGGAATCAGGAATGATGAATCAGGAATCAGGAATGATGAATCAGGAATCAGGAATGATCAATCAGGAATAAGGAATGATGAATCAGGAATCAGGAATGATGAATCAGGAATGGGTAATGATGAATCAGGAATGAGGAATGTTGAATCAGGAATGAGGAATGATGAATCAGGAATCAGGAATGATGAATCAGGAATGATAAATCAGAAATCAGGAATGATGAATCAGGAATGATGAATGATGAATCAGGAATGATGAATGATGAATCAGGAAAGAGGAATGATGAATCAGGAATCAGGATTGGTGAATCATGAATAAGGACTGATGAATCTGGAATCAGGAATGATGAATCAGGAATCAGGAATGATGAATCAGGAATGATGAATGATGAATGATGAATCAGGAATGAGGAATGATGAATCAGGAATGAGGAATGATGAATCAGGAATCAGGAATGATGAATCAGGAATCAGTAATGATGAATCAGGAATGAGGAATGATGAATCAGGAATCAGGAATGATGAATCAGGAATCAGGAATGACGAATCAGGAATGATAAATCAGGAATCAGGAATGATGAATCAGGAATGATGAATGATGAATCAGGAATGATGAATGATGTATCAGGAATCAGGAATGATGAATCAGGAAAGAGGAATGATGAATCAGGAATCAGGATTGGTGAATCATGAATCAGGACTGATGAATCTGGAATCAGGAATGATGAATCAGGAATCAGGAATGATGAATCAGGAATGATGAATGATGTAACAGGAATCAGGAATGATGAATCAGGAAAGAGGAATGATGAATCAGGAATCAGGAATGGTGAATCATGAATCAGGAATGATGAATCAGGAATCAGGAATGATGAATCAGGAATCAGGAATGATGAATCGGGAATAAGGAATGATCAATCAGGAATGATGAATGATGAATCAGGAATCAGCAATGATGAATCAGGAATCAGGAATGATGAATGATGAATCAGGAATCAGGAATGATGAATCAGGAATCAGGAATGATGACTCAGGAATCAAGAATGATGAATCAGGAATGATGAATGATGAATCAGGAATGAGGAATGATGAATCAGGAATCATGAATGATCAATCAGGAATGATGAATGATGAATCAGGAATCAGGAATGATGAATCAGGAATCAGGAATGATGAATCAGGAATAATGAATCAGGATTCAGGAATGATGAATAAGGAATGACGAATGATGAATCAGGAATGATGAATGATGAATCAGGAATGATGAATGATGAATCAGGAATCAGGAATCAGGAATCAGGAATGATGAATCAGGAATGAGGATTGATGAATCAGGAATGAGGAATCATGAATCAGGAATGAGGAATGATGAATCAGGAATCAGGAATGATGAATCAGGAATGATGAATGATGTAACAGGAATCAGGAATGATGAATCAGGAATCAGGAATGATGAATCAGGAATGATGAATGATGTAACAGGAATCAGGAATGATGAATCAGGAAAGAGGAATGATGAATCAGGAATCAGGAATGGTAAATCATGAATCAGGAATGATGAATCAGGAATCAGGAATGATGAATCAGGAATCAGGAATGACGAATCAGGAATGATAAATCAGGAATCAGGAATGATGAATCAGGAATGATGAATGATGAATCAGGAATGATGAATGATGTATCAGGAATCAGGAATGATGAATCAGGAAAGAGGAATGATGAATCAGGAATCAGGATTGGTGAATCATGAATCAGGACTGATGAATCTGGAATCAGGAATGATGAATCAGGAATCAGGAATGATGAATCAGGGAATGATGAATGATGTAACAGGAATCAGGAATGATGAATCAGGAAAGAGGAATGATGAATCAGGAATCAGGAATGGTGAATCATGAATCAGGAATGATGAATCAGGAATCAGGAATGATGAATCAGGAATCAGGAATCAGGAATGATGAATCGGGAATAAGGAATGATCAATCAGGAATGATGAATGATGAATCAGGAATCAGCAATGATGAATCAGGAATCAGGAATGATGAATGATGAATCAGGAATCAGGAATGATGAATCAGGAATCAGGAATGATGACTCAGGAATCAAGAATGATGAATCAGGAATGATGAATGATGAATCAGGAATGAGGAATGATGAATCAGGAATCATGAATGATCAATCAGGAATGATGAATGATGAATCAGGAATCAGGAATGATGAATCAGGAATCAGGAATGATGAATCAGGAATAATGAATCAGGATTCAGGAATGATGAATAAGGAATGACGAATGATGAATCAGGAATGATGAATGATGAATCAGGAATGATGAATGATGAATCAGGAATCAGGAATCAGGAATCAGGAATGATGAATCAGGAATGAGGATTGATGAATCAGGAATGAGGAATCATGAATCAGGAATGAGGAATGATGAATCAGAATGATGAATCAGTAATGATGAATCAGGAATCAGGAATGATGAATCAGGAATGATGAATCAGGAATCAGGAATCAGGAATGATGAATCATGAATCAGGAATGATGAATCAGGAATGAGGAATGATCAATCAGGAATCAGGAATGATGAATCAGGAATCAGGAATGATGAATCAGGAATGAGTAATGATGAATCAGGAATGAGGAATGATGAATCAGGAATGAGGAATGATGAATCAGGAATCAGGAATGATGAATCAGGAATGATAAATCAGAAATCAGGAATGATGAATCAGGAATGATGAATGATGAATCAGGAATGATGAATGATGTATCAGGAATCAGGAATGATGAATCAGGAAAGAGGAATGATGAATCAGGAATCAGGATTGGTGAATCATGAATAAGGACTGATGAATCTGGAATCAGGAATGATGAATCAGGAATCAGGAATGATGAATCAGGAATGATGAATGATGTAACAGGAATCAGGAATGATGAATCAGGAAAGAGGAATGATGAATCAGGAATCAGGAATGGTAAATCATGAATCAGGAATGATGAATCAGGAATCAGGAATGATGAATCAGGAATCAAGAATGATGAATCAGGAATGATGAATGATGAATCAGGAATCAGGAATGATCAATCAGGAATAAGGAATGATCAATCAGGAATGATAAATCAGGAATGAGGAATGATGAATCAGGAATGATGAATGATGAATCAGGAATGATGAATGATGTATCAGGAATCAGGAATGATGAATCAGGAAAGAGGAATGATGAATCAGGAATCAGGATTGGTGAATCATGAATCAGGACTGATGAATCTGGAATCAGGAATGATGAATCAGCAATCAGGAATGATGAATCAGGAATGATGAATGATGTGACAGGAATCAGGAATGATGAATCAGGAAAGAGGAATGATGAATCAGGAATCAGGAATGGTGAATCATGAATCAGGAATGATGAATCAGGAATCAGGAATGATGAATCAGGAATCAGGAATGATGAATCGGGAATAAGGAATGATCAATCAGGAATGATGAATGATGAATCAGGAATCAGCAATGATGAATCAGGAATCAGGAATGATGAATGATGAATCAGGAATCAGGAATGATGAATCAGGAATCAGGAATGATGAATCAGGAATCAAGAATGATGAATCAGGAATGATGAATGATGAATCAGGAATGAGGAATGATGAATCAGGAATCAGGAATGATCAATCAGGAATGATGAATGATGAATCAGGAATCAGGAATGATGAATCAGGAATCAGGAATGATGAATCAGGAATGAGGATTGATGAATCAGGAATGAGGAATCATGAATCAGGAATGAGGAATGATGAATCAGGAATCAGGAATGATGAATCAGGAATGATGAATCAGGAATCAGGAATGATGAATCAGGAATGATGAATCAGGAATCAGGAATCAGGAATGATGAATCAGGAATCAGGAATGATGAATCAGGAATGAGGAATGATCAATCAGGAATAAGGAATGATGAATCAGGAATCAGGAATGATGAATCAGGAATGAGTAATGATGAATCAGGAATGAGGAATGATGAATCAGGAATGAGGAATGATGAATCAGGAATCAGGAATGATGAATCAGGAATGATAAATCAGAAATCAGGAATGATGAATCAGGAATGATGAATGATGAATCAGGAATGATGAATGATGAATCAGGAAAGAGGAATGATGAATCAGGAATCAGGATTGGTGAATCATGAATAAGGACTGATGAATCTGGAATCAGGAATGATGAATCAGGAATCAGGAATGATGAATCAGGAATGATGAATGATGAATCAGGAATGAGGAATGATGAATCAGGAATGAGGAATGATGAATCAGGAATCAGGAATGATGAATCAGGAATCAGTAATGATGAATCAGGAATGAGGAATGATGAATCAGGAATCAGGAATGATGAATCAGGAATCAGGAATGATGAATCAGGAATGATAAATCAGGAATCAGGAATGATGAATCAGGAATGATGAATGATGAATCAGGAATGATGAATGATGTATCAGGAATCAGGAATGATGAATCAGGAAAGAGGAATGATGAATCAGGAATCAGGATTGGTGAATCATGAATCAGGACTGATGAATCTGGAATCAGGAATGATGAATCAGGAATGATAAATCAGGAATCAGGAATGATGAATCAGGAATGATGAATGATGAATCAGGAATGATGAATGATGTATCAGGAATGAGGAATGATGAATCAGGAATGATGAATGATGAATCAGGAATGAGGAATGATGAATCAGGAATCAGGAATGATGAATCAGGAATCAGGAATCAGGAATCAGGAATGATGAATCAGGAATGAGGATTGATGAATCAGGAATGAGGAATCATGAATCAGGAATGAGGAATGATGAATCAGGAATCAGGAATGATGAATCAGGAATGATGAATCAGGAATCAGGAATGATGAATCAGGAATGATGAATCAGGAATCAGGAATCAGGAATGATGAATCAGGAATCAGGAATGATGAATCAGGAATGAGGAATGATCAATCAGGAATCAGGAATGATGAATCAGGAATCAGGAATGATGAATCAGGAATGAGTAATGATGAATCAGGAATGAGGAATGATGAATCAGGAATCAGGAATGATGAATCAGGAATCAGGAATGATGAATCAGGAATGATAAATCAGAAATCAGGAATGATGAATCAGGAATGATGAATGATGAATCAGGAATGATGAATGATGTATCAGGAATCAGGAATGATGAATCAGGAAAGAGGAATGATGAATCAGGAATCAGGATTGGTGAATCATGAATAAGGACTGATGAATCTGGAATCAGGAATGATGAATCAGGAATCAGGAATGATGAATCAGGAATGATGAATGATGTAACAGGAATCAGGAATGATGAATCAGGAAAGAGGAATGATGAATAAGGAATCAGGAATGGTGAATCATGAATCAGGAATGATGAATCAGGAATCAGGAATGATGAATCAGGAATCAGGAATGATGAATCAGGAATCAAGAATGATGAATCAGGAATGATGAATGATGAATCAGGAATCAGGAATGATCAATCAGGAATAAGGAATGATCAATCAGGAATGATGAATGATGAATCAGGAATCAGCAATGATGAATCAGGAATCAGGAATGATGAATGATGAATCAGGAATCAGGAATGATGAATCAGGAATCAGGAATGATGACTCAGGAATCAAGAATGATGAATCAGGAATCAGGAATGCTGAATCAGGAATGACGAATGATGAATCAGGAATGATGAATGATGAATCAGGAATGATGAATGATGAATCAGGAATCAGGAATGATGAATCAGGAATCAGGAATCAGGAATGATGAATCAGGAATGAGGATTGATGAATCAGGAATGAGGAATGATGAATCAGGAATGAGGAATGATGAAGCAGGAATCAGGAATGATGAATCAGGAATCAGGAATGATGAATCAGGAATCAGGAATGATGAATCAGGAATGATGAATGATGTATCAGGAATGGTGAATCATGAATCAGGAATGATGAATCAGGAATGAGGAATGATGAATCAGGAATGATGAATCAGGAATGATGAATCACGAATCAGGAATCAGGAATGATGAATCAGGAATCAGGAATGATGAATCAGCAATGAGGAATGATCAATCAGGAATCAGGAATGATGAATCAGGAATCAGGAATGATGAATCAGGAATGAGTAATGATTAATCAGGAATCAGGAATGATGAATCAGGAATCAGGAATGATGAATCAGGAATGATAAATCAGGAATCAGGAATGATGAATCAGGAATGATGAATGATGAATCAGGAATGATGAATGATGTATCAGGAATCAGGAATGATGAATCAGGAAAGAGGAATGATGAATCAGGAATCAGGATTGGTGAATCATGAATCAGGACTGATGAATCTGGAATCAGGAATGATGAATCAGGAATCAGGAATGATGAATCAGCAATGAGGAATGATCAATCAGGAATCAGGAATGATGAATCAGGAATCAGGAATGATGAATCAGGAATGAGTAATGATTAATCAGGAATCAGGAATGATGAATCAGGAATCAGGAATGATGAATCAGGAATGATAAATCAGTAATCAGGAATGATGAATCAGGAATGATGAATGATGAATCAGGAATGATGAATGATGTATCAGGAATCAGGAATGATGAATCAGGAAAGAGGAATGATGAATCAGGAATCAGGATTGGTGAATCATGAATCAGGACTGATGAATCTGGAATCAGGAATGATGAATCAGGAATCAGGAATGATGAATCAGGAATGATGAATGATGTATCAGGAATCAGGAATGATGAATCAGGAAAGAGGAATGATGAATCAGGAATCAGGAATGGTGAATCATGAATCAGGAATGATGAATCAGGAATCAGGAATGATGAATCAGGAATCAGGAATGATGAATCGGGAATAAGGAATGATCAATCAGGAATGATGAATGATGAATCAGGAATCAGCAATGATGAATCAGGAATCAGGAATGATGAATGATGAATCAGGAATCAGGAATGATGAATCAGGAATCAGGAATTATGAATCAGGAATGAGGAATGATTAATCAGGAATGAAGAATGATGAATCAGGAATGAAGAATGATGAATCAGGAATGATGAATCAGGAATGATGAATCAGGAATCAGGAATCAGGAATGATGAATCAGGAATCAGGAATGATGAATCAGGAATCAGGAATGATGAATCAGGAATCAGGAATGATGAATCAGGAATGATGAATGATGTATCAGGAATGGTGAATCATGAATCAGGAATGATGAATCAGGAATGAGGAATGATTAATCAGGAATGAAAAATGATGAATCAGGAATGAGGAATGATGAATCAGGAATGATGAATCACGAATCAGGAATCAGGAATGATGAATCAGGAATCAGGAATGATGAATCAGCAATGAGGAATGATCAATCAGGAATCAGGAATGATGAATCAGGAATCAGGAATGATGAATCAGGAATGAGTAATGATTAATCAGGAATCAGGAATGATGAATCAGGAATCAGGAATGATGAATCAGGAATGATAAATCAGGAATCAGGAATGATGAATCAGGAATGATGAATGATGAATCAGGAATGATGAATGATGTATCAGGAATCAGGAATGATGAATCAGGAAAGAGGAATGATGAATCAGGAATCAGGATTGGTGAATCATGAATCAGGACTGATGAATCTGGAATCAGGAATGATGAATCAGGAATCAGGAATGATGAATCAGGAATGATGAATGATGTATCAGGAATCAGGAATGATGAATCAGGAAAGAGGAATGATGAATCAGGAATCAGGAATGGTGAATCATGAATCAGGAATGATGAATCAGGAATCAGGAATGATGAATCAGGAATCAGGAATGATGAATCGGGAATAAGGAATGATCAATCAGGAATGATGAATGATGAATCAGGAATCAGCAATGATGAATCAGGAATCAGGAATGATGAATGATGAATCAGGAATCAGGAATGATGAATCAGGAATCAGGAATTATGAATCAGGAATGAGGAATGATTAATCAGGAATGAAGAATGATGAATCAGGAATGAAGAATGATGAATCAGGAATGATGAATCAGGAATGATGAATCAGGAATCAGGAATCAGGAATGATGAATCAGGAATCAGGAATGATGAATCAGGAATGAGGAATGATCAATCAGGAATCAGGAATGATGAATCAGGAATCAGGAATGATGAATCAGGAATGAGTAATGATGAATCAGGAATGAGGAATGATGAATCAGGAATCAGGAATGATGAATCAAGAATCAGGAATGATGAATCAGGAATCAGGAATGATGAAGCAGGAATCAGGAATGATGAATCAGGAATCAGGAATGATGAATCAGGAATCAGGAATGATGAATCAGGAATGATGAATGATGTATCAGGAATGGTGAATCATGAATCAGGAATGATGAATCAGGAATGAGGAATGATTAATCAGGAATGAAGAATGATGAATCAGGAATGAGGAATGATGAATCAGGAATGATGAATCAGGAATGATGAATCACGAATCAGGAATCAGGAATGATGAATCAGGAATCAGGAATGATGAATCAGCAATGAGGAATGATCAATCAGGAATCAGGAATGATGAATCAGGAATCAGGAATGATGAATCAGGAATGAGTAATGATTAATCAGGAATCAGGAATGATGAATCAGGAATCAGGAATGATGAATCAGGAATGATAAATCAGGAATCAGGAATGATGAATCAGGAATGATGAATGATGAATCAGGAATGATGAATGATGTATCAGGAATCAGGAATGATGAATCAGGAAAGAGGAATGATGAATCAGGAATCAGGATTGGTGAATCATGAATCAAGACTGATGAATCTGGAATCAGGAATGATGAATCAGGAATCAGGAATGATGAATCAGGAACGATGAATGATGTATCAGGAATCAGGAATGATGAATCAGGAAAGAGGAATGATGAATCAGGAATCAGGAATGGTGAATCATGAATCAGGAATGATGAATCAGGAATCAGGAATGATGAATCAGGAATCAGGAATGATGAATCGGGAATAAGGAATGATCAATCAGGAATGATGAATGATGAATCAGGAATCAGCAATGATGAATCAGGAATCAGGAATGATGAATGATGAATCAGGAATCAGGAATGATGAATCAGGAATGATGAATGATGAATCAGGAATGAGGAATGATGAATCAGGAATCAGGAATGATCAATCAGGAATGATGAATGATGAATCAAGAATCAGGAATGATGAATCAGGAATCAGGAATGATGAATCAGGAATAATGAATCAGGATTCAGGAATGATGAATAAGGAATGACGAATGATGAATCAGGAATGATGAATGATGAATCAGGAATGATGAATGATGAATCAGGAATCAGGAATGATGAATCAGGAATGAGGATTGATGAATCAGGAATGAGGAATCATGAATCAGGAATGAGGAATGATGAATCAGGAATCAGGAATGATGAATCAGGAATGATGAATCAGGAATCAGGAATGATGAATCAGGAATGATGAATCAGGAATCAGGAATCAGGAATGATGAATCAGGAATCAGGAATGATGAATCAGGAATCAGGAATGATCAATCAGGAATAAGGAATGATGAATCAGGAATCAGGAATGATGAATCAGGAATGGGTAATGATGAATCAGGAATGAGGAATGTTGAATCAGGAATGAGGAATGATGAATCAGGAATCAGGAATGATGAATCAGGAATGATAAATCAGAAATCAGGAATGATGAATCAGGAATGATGAATGATGAATCAGGAATGATGAATGATGAATCAGGAAAGAGGAATGATGAATCAGGAATCAGGATTGGTGAATCATGAATAAGGACTGATGAATCTGGAATCAGGAATGATGAATCAGGAATCAGGAATGATGAATCAGGAATGATGAATGATGAATGATGAATCAGGAATGAGGAATGATGAATCAGGAATGAGGAATGATGAATCAGGAATCAGGAATGATGAATCAGGAATCAGTAATGATGAATCAGGAATGAGGAATGATGAATCAGGAATCAGGAATGATGAATCAGGAATCAGGAATGACGAATCAGGAATGATAAATCAGGAATCAGGAATGATGAATCAGGAATGATGAATGATGAATCAGGAATGATGAATGATGTATCAGGAATCAGGAATGATGAATCAGGAAAGAGGAATGATGAATCAGGAATCAGGATTGGTGAATCATGAATCAGGACTGATGAATCTGGAATCAGGAATGATGAATCAGGAATCAGGAATGATGAATCAGGAATGATGAATGATGTAACAGGAATCAGGAATGATGAATCAGGAAAGAGGAATGATGAATCAGGAATCAGGAATGGTGAATCATGAATCAGGAATGATGAATCAGGAATCAGGAATGATGAATCAGGAATCAGGAATGATGAATCGGGAATAAGGAATGATCAATCAGGAATGATGAATGATGAATCAGGAATCAGCAATGATGAATCAGGAATCAGGAATGATGAATGATGAATCAGGAATCAGGAATGATGAATCAGGAATCAGGAATGATGACTCAGGAATCAAGAATGATGAATCAGGAATGATGAATGATGAATCAGGAATGAGGAATGATGAATCAGGAATCATGAATGATCAATCAGGAATGATGAATGATGAATCAGGAATCAGGAATGATGAATCAGGAATCAGGAATGATGAATCAGGAATAATGAATCAGGATTCAGGAATGATGAATAAGGAATGACGAATGATGAATCAGGAATGATGAATGATGAATCAGGAATGATGAATGATGAATCAGGAATCAGGAATCAGGAATCAGGAATGATGAATCAGGAATGAGGATTGATGAATCAGGAATGAGGAATCATGAATCAGGAATGAGGAATGATGAATCAGGAATCAGGAATGATGAATCAGGAATGATGAATGATGTAACAGGAATCAGGAATGATGAATCAGGAATCAGGAATGATGAATCAGGAATGATGAATGATGTAACAGGAATCAGGAATGATGAATCAGGAAAGAGGAATGATGAATCAGGAATCAGGAATGGTAAATCATGAATCAGGAATGATGAATCAGGAATCAGGAATGATGAATCAGGAATCAGGAATGACGAATCAGGAATGATAAATCAGGAATCAGGAATGATGAATCAGGAATGATGAATGATGAATCAGGAATGATGAATGATGTATCAGGAATCAGGAATGATGAATCAGGAAAGAGGAATGATGAATCAGGAATCAGGATTGGTGAATCATGAATCAGGACTGATGAATCTGGAATCAGGAATGATGAATCAGGAATCAGGAATGATGAATCAGGAATGATGAATGATGTAACAGGAATCAGGAATGATGAATCAGGAAAGAGGAATGATGAATCAGGAATCAGGAATGGTGAATCATGAATCAGGAATGATGAATCAGGAATCAGGAATGATGAATCAGGATTCAGGAATGATGAATCGGGAATAAGGAATGATCAATCAGGAATGATGAATGATGAATCAGGAATCAGCAATGATGAATCAGGAATCAGGAATGATGAATGATGAATCAGGAATCAGGAATGATGAATCAGGAATCAGGAATGATGACTCAGGAATCAAGAATGATGAATCAGGAATGATGAATGATGAATCAGGAATGAGGAATGATGAATCAGGAATCATGAATGATCAATCAGGAATGATGAATGATGAATCAGGAATCAGGAATGATGAATCAGGAATCAGGAATGATGAATCAGGAATAATGAATCAGGATTCAGGAATGATGAATAAGGAATGACGAATGATGAATCAGGAATGATGAATGATGAATCAGGAATGATGAATGATGAATCAGGAATCAGGAATCAGGAATCAGGAATGATGAATCAGGAATGAGGATTGATGAATCAGGAATGAGGAATCATGAATCAGGAATGAGGAATGATGAATCAGGAATCAGGAATGATGAATCAGTAATGATGAATCAGGAATCAGGAATGATGAATCAGGAATGATGAATCAGGAATCAGGAATCAGGAATGATGAATCATGAATCAGGAATGATGAATCAGGAATGAGGAATGATCAATCAGGAATCAGGAATGATGAATCAGGAATCAGGAATGATGAATCAGGAATGAGTAATGATGAATCAGGAATGAGGAATGATGAATCAGGAATGAGGAATGATGAATCAGGAATCAGGAATGATGAATCAGGAATGATAAATCAGAAATCAGGAATGATGAATCAGGAATGATGAATGATGAATCAGGAATGATGAATGATGTATCAGGAATCAGGAATGATGAATCAGGAAAGAGGAATGATGAATCAGGAATCAGGATTGGTGAATCATGAATAAGGACTGATGAATCTGGAATCAGGAATGATGAATCAGGAATCAGGAATGATGAATCAGGAATGATGAATGATGTAACAGGAATCAGGAATGATGAATCAGGAAAGAGGAATGATGAATCAGGAATCAGGAATGGTAAATCATGAATCAGGAATGATGAATCAGGAATCAGGAATGATGAATCAGGAATCAAGAATGATGAATCAGGAATGATGAATGATGAATCAGGAATCAGGAATGATCAATCAGGAATAAGGAATGATCAATCAGGAATGATAAATCAGGAATGAGGAATGATGAATCAGGAATGATGAATGATGAATCAGGAATGATGAATGATGTATCAGGAATCAGGAATGATGAATCAGGAAAGAGGAATGATGAATCAGGAATCAGGATTGGTGAATCATGAATCAGGACTGATGAATCTGGAATCAGGAATGATGAATCAGCAATCAGGAATGATGAATCAGGAATGATGAATGATGTGACAGGAATCAGGAATGATGAATCAGGAAAGAGGAATGATGAATCAGGAATCAGGAATGGTGAATCATGAATCAGGAATGATGAATCAGGAATCAGGAATGATGAATCAGGAATCAGGAATGATGAATCGGGAATAAGGAATGATCAATCAGGAATGATGAATGATGAATCAGGAATCAGCAATGATGAATCAGGAATCAGGAATGATGAATGATGAATCAGGAATCAGGAATGATGAATCAGGAATCAGGAATGATGAATCAGGAATCAAGAATGATGAATCAGGAATGATGAATGATGAATCAGGAATGAGGAATGATGAATCAGGAATCAGGAATGATCAATCAGGAATGATGAATGATGAATCAGGAATCAGGAATGATGAATCAGGAATCAGGAATGATGAATCAGGAATGAGGATTGATGAATCAGGAATGAGGAATCATGAATCAGGAATGAGGAATGATGAATCAGGAATCAGGAATGATGAATCAGGAATGATGAATCAGGAATCAGGAATGATGAATCAGGAATGATGAATCAGGAATCAGGAATCAGGAATGATGAATCAGGAATCAGGAATGATGAATCAGGAATGAGGAATGATCAATCAGGAATAAGGAATGATGAATCAGGAATCAGGAATGATGAATCAGGAATGAGTAATGATG